>JAHPZR010010249.1:0-18594 GCA_019787425.1 Platygyra sinensis
ATACTGTAGCAAATTAGGCATTTTGGGAAAGTATATTTTCAAAATTGAGGAAAGAACTTTTTTTTGGTGAAACTACAAAGATTTTTCAATCTTCGTTCCTCTTCTTGTCTGTATTTTAAAGAACTGGAATTCTTGATTTGTTTTAGTCTATCAAAAGTCATTGGTTCAATTACTAAGGAAAACAACTGTTTAACTCTACTTAATGCAACATAAGTAATTCCTAAGGTTCTTTCTGTTTTTCCAAGATTTATCCATGCTTTAGGAAGAGTTAATCCTTGGCTCTTGTGTATCGTTAAGGCCCAAGCAAGTTTCAGTGGTATTTGTTGTCTTTCATGAATTAAATTGGTTGATGATACTGAAACAGTTACTGGAACTATAGGCACTAAACTTGGAGTTTCATTACATATAGATGGTCCAATATAGTCGTCAAATTGAACAATCACAGCAATAGGTAAATCTGGCGGTTGATGTGAAGGGTGATAAATAATATCTACTATCTTTCCTGTTGAACCATTGCAAAGACCAACAGCTGGCCATATGTTCATTGTTAGCATTACAAAGGCACCTTTTGACAACAATAGTGAAGGTTCTAAACCATTCATATCCTGGGGATGAATTTTGGCAACATGGGAACTTGAATGCTTTGCATTTATTTTTGCTATTGGCTGTTTTAATTGTAAAAGTGAGTTATAATTGTAAGTTGCAACCTCTTCATTGCTGTAAAACAATCGAGTGGCAGTGTTAAATTCATCCAAGTTATTTACTTGCAATGGTTGTCGTGTTAAAAGCAGTCTCCAGTCCTCCTCAGTGGAGTCGCCATTGCGCAAATGTGAAAGCAAATTTCGAAAAACATTTTGCTGTTCATTGGAACCTTTTACTCTTTGATTATCATGTAACGTTATTACATTGGTAAACATCATGTAAGCATAAAAGCCTTGTTCCCCAACAACATTAGATGGTTTGGCATGGTACAGTGGTTGATCACACACTGGAGGCAATTGTGCAGGATCTCCAAACAATATGATTGATTTTCCACCAAACAATTTTTCTTTTGTACCAGATGACTGTCTACAACGGCGGTCAATCCATCCAAAAGTTTTTTGCCCAAGTATTGAATATTCATCAATAATAATATAATCAACTGTTGAAAGTTTTTCTTGCATATCTATCAGTGGTTGACCATTAAGTTCTCTTTGTGAATTTGGTCCTATTGGTAATCTCAAGTAAGAGTGAATTGTTATTCCTCGTATCTGGTAAGAGGCTTTTCCTGTTGTAGCAGTTACAATACACCGGTGCTGAAGATGATTTCTTAAAGCATTTATTAAATAGCTCTTTCCAGTTCCTGCTTCACCATTAACGATAAGAAGTAAAGGTTCTTCGGATTTTTCTGAATGCTTGGTAACCATGTTGAATGCAAGCTTTTGCATTTCACTGAAGGAATTTGTGTCAATTTCTTTACTCTGAGACGGTGGTTGTTCAAAATTTTCCTTCATTTGTACAATCCAAGAGGGCATTTCGCCTATTTGTTTAGCAGTGTATTTTATTGAATCTAAGTTCCAGTTGTAGTCAGAACTGGGCAAGGTATTTGTCTGTTTATTTGTTTTGTGAAATTCTGCTAAGAGCATCCATTCCTCTTGATTATGTTCTTGATTTTCTATGTGTTCAGCAGCTGGAATTTCTATGTTCTCTAGGACATTGGAAAGCTTTTGATCCCAATTGTTAACATGCTTTTGGGCATAAGGAGTTTGTAAGAAGTTGTGCCATTCCTTTATATACATCTGGTCATCTGGATTTAGTTTTCTCCAAATATCATTTATGCAATTTTCCCATGGTTTATATTTCAAAAGTTGAAATTTGCAAAACATACCAAAATTTTGACCTTTGGGATTTGGGGAGTATTCTGGAAACACTTTTGGAACAATATTATCAGGTTGCTTTTGAAGTTTTCCATTTGTTAGTTTGTAGTGTGTTGCAAAATCTAGGAAATTCATGTTCATTATGTCAGGGACATCCTGCACAAATTGCTTGCGTTGGGCATAAATGTCCAGGAAGGAGTCTTTTGTGCCACTTTTTGTTGTTTTGTCAACATGGGTTTGCACTCTGCGAGAACCATTTAAATTAAACGATTTTACTTTAAATGTACTGCTGTGTAAGTTTAATGAAAGTAACTGGTGCATTGTTTCTTGAGCACTGAAGTCTCGTTCGCCTATACTTTTCATCATTAGTCGCTTTGTTGCTTTGACAGAGTCATTGTCTAATTCAGGATCATTTATAACAGCATTGAAAGTATCTCTAAGTTGTTGTGATCTGGGCTCACCCTTTGTGGCATATTTTGCAAGATATTCTACACAAGCATGATGATCAATTATTATTTGAATGTCACAATTTGCTCTCCATCCTTGCAACTGTATTCGCTGATGATTGTTTAATCTTGAATCGTTTCGTTTGGTTATTATTTTTGCTCTGTATTGTACAGACTTATCTTTTGTGTTAATTTTTTCAAATTCCAATTTAGTTTTATTGCATAGATCAAATGGAAAATTGAAGCGACATTTCAGATCAAATTCATTTTGTTTGCGTCTTAAACAGTAGTTAGTACTGCAACGTGTATGGCGCTGGACAGCATTTAATAGGTTTTCATAGTCACTGTCATAATCATTATGGGATATGTTTAAATATTCTTGTCTGCAAGGATGTATACTTGGCTTAATATATGTATTATCAGGAGGTATTTGTGGATTCCAAGTTGTAAGTAGAGAATCTACATAATTGCAAACTGTCATATTTGCTAGTTTTCCATTCTCGATATCTGCTTGGTTTACTTCTTTTAAACCAAGTTTAAGGTCCTGTTCTGCAAGGTATCCTTTTAGTGCTATTTCTGTAAGTTCACATAATCCAGGATCATTTTTTAGCTTTGCAGTTCCATGACAGTGAATGCTACCTCTCGCTTGATATTCATATCTGTACCAATGCCAGGAAGCACCAAGGGTGTCATATAACCAATGTTTAATGAAGCTTTTCACACGTTGATCAAAAAACCAGTCAACAATGTGTGGATTATCAATTACATTTTGTCTTCTGTTTTCATTGGTGGAATCAGATTTGCTTGAAAACAAGGAATGCAACTCTGGCCAATGCATGTCTGCTGATGACAAAGTGAAAAAAATAGTTGGCACCCCTTTCGTTGTTATTATCGTTTTGAGGTCACTTCTTACTTTGTGCCAATAAGCATTACTGCCAGTAATGTTTCCAACATATCTTGAAAGCTTTGACATGAAAACTGTAGATGCATTGCTTGAAGCCATTTCTCGCATTTGTTCAATGGTAAAATGGGAGTCACCTGGATTTTGTTTGATGAAAATGGAACCCTGTTGCAAAGTTCGTTTCCTCTGAATCATATTGAGAGCCCAGTAAGAAAAACGAGGATGCTTGGCAAAACGATAATTCCATTGACCATTTTTGAATTCTCCAAATTTTAAAAGGTGTTTAATTGCACTGTTAAAAGGGACATCTCTGTTTAAATTGGGGCAAGTTGGATCACCTTTTCCATCTGGAAACAATGTTGGAAATGCCATTGTTGCTAAGAATGGAGTTGCATATTCATTAAATGGTTCTTTTTGAATTGATGGCCAACTTATAGTTTTTTCACCTAGTTTATCTTTAATAATCTCATGTTCATGTTTTTCATTTTGTTGAAAAGAAAGAAAACTACTTGTTTGGGTGTCTTTCTTGTAAACTACATTGGATTCAGCATCTGAATCACTGTCTGAATTGCTTTCTGATAGATTTAAGTTTTGATCAACTTTTGAGTTTGTCTCCAACTTCGAAATATCACACGGAATGCCATGTTGAGGTAAAGAATTTAAGGCATCTTGATCGATTTTGATGTCTTTGTACAAAGGATTATTTTTGGTAAGCCACATTAAAGCTTTTTCAACTTTTTTCTTTCTGACGATGACCTCTTTGCAAGTGCCTCCTTTTCCTTTCATACTAACCACAAGATAAGGAACATTTTTAGGATAGCGAGGCAATGTTTCAGCTAGCTCACTAATATCTTGAGGCAAATTGATGCAATGACCAGAATAACCTCTTTGCCCGCCAGGTTTTACATACACTCTCATAAGTGGAAGTGCTCTAGCTATCAACATTTCCTCTATTTGTGTGAGTTGTTGTAATTCTTTTGGAACTGAAGATGGTATCATATTATTTTCTTTTGAAAATCTTTTAGGGTTCTGTTTGTCACGTGAACAGGCAAGACACACATACTTGGAAAGTTGTTTTCTGGTTTTCTGTGGCCAAGCCTGATAACAAGTTTTACACTGGAGAATAGTATAATGCACAGATTTGTGGAATTTCATCATATTTTTCACTGCAGATTTATCAAGATGTTTGTTTTTGGTTGGTAACTCTCCTTGCTGGCTAGTTGTCCTTTGACTGTGTTGTACTTTTTGTTTGTTAGGAGTCTGTTTATTCAAACGTTTTTTTCGTTCACTAAAATTCATCTGTGATGTTTTCTTAGCTTGCTTTCTTTGGGAATTTGAAGGGCTCTTTTTAGTGTGTCTTTTCAGTGAAGAGCTTGTCTGATATATTTGTTTTGTTTGTAAATGTGTTTGTGGTAAACTCCCACTAATTTCATTTGTCTTTTTGGGATGATTTTTGTTTTCACCTGTTATAGACTCAAAGAAGAATTTTTGATTTGTTTGATTTACAAAAACATCAATTACTACATGATCATAATGAATTCTATTTGTGTGATTCAAATATATAGGGCAGCTATTTTCAGGTTTTTTGCCATCAAGCATTGTTCTTGAAAACTTTTGCCACTTGTAATTGTTTCCAAATTTGGTGTAGACAAATATGTCCGTGGATAATAAAGATGATGCACTCAAGATCTCAATATCAGTTCCCCATACACCACTTTGTGCCATACCAGTTTTGTCTAAATAGCAATTCAAGGATGTGTTCATACGTGGCACTAAAAACTTCTCAATGTTTTTCATGTGATTTATGATTTCACGCCTTATTTGAGCATGATATAATTGTTGACCTGTTATGGCATAAGAAAGTGCTCTAAATAAACAATTGCCATCACCTAATATACGAATCACTTTAGATGGTTGTCCTAGTGGCTTTATAGGCTGTTCAGTATGCTCTGTGATTATGGGAAGCTTCACGACTGAACACCAGAACAGCTGTGATTTTTCATTAAGAGGCCAAAAATGAAAATTATCCACCCAGGTTTTTGTTTTTTCACAATTCACTGTTTTCTCTGCTTGTGGCTGACTTGATACTGTACTACAATGGGAAACTCTATCATTTGTTTGATCTTTAACAAACATGGGTTTCTTTGTGAACTTTTCAGAATCTGTAGACTGGTTATCTGATTTCAAGTTGCATTTCTGAAAGTTTTTCATTGAACATGTTTGTGCAGATTGATTTTTCCTATTGCAATTTGTACTGAATGAATGAGGTTCACTTTTAAATGTTGCACTTGAGGGAAAATTGAAGTTCTGGTCTGAAGGTGACCCACTGTAAAACTGCTGATTCATACTGTTTACAGATATATGACTTTGATCATATACAAGTTTAGGTTTCTTTCTACACATTTCATTGACTACAGAGTCTTTTTCTGATTCAGATCTACATTTCTTTATGGGTTTTTTTGAAGATGAGTTGATAGTTTGTTTTTCCTTGTTGCAATGTACTCCAAGTGACTGGTGTTCATTTAGAAATTGACCTTTTGGTTGAATAGTGCAGTCTTGCCCTGAACAGGATGCAGTTAAAAGCTGCTGGTCTGTTTGGTTTGCAAAAACATCAATCACCACATCATAGTGAATACTATTTGTGTGATTCAAATATATTGGACAGCTATTTTCAGGCTTGTGGCCATCAAGCATTGTTCTTGAAAACTTTTGCCATTTATAAGTGTCTCCAAATTTGGTGTAGACAAATATGTCAGTGGATAACAAAGATGATGCACTCAAGATCTCAATATCAGTTCCCCAAACACCACTTTGTGCC
This sequence comes from Platygyra sinensis, assembly GCA_019787425.1. Classification (NCBI taxonomy): domain Eukaryota; kingdom Metazoa; phylum Cnidaria; class Anthozoa; order Scleractinia; family Merulinidae; genus Platygyra; species Platygyra sinensis. The sequence goes on from JAHPZR010010249.1 coordinate 6,022, forward strand.
ATACCAGTTTTATGCAAATAGCAATTCAAAGATGTGTTCATATGTGGCACCAAAGAAGTTTCAATGCTCCTCATGTGATTTATGATTTTATTTCTTACTTCAACATGGTATACTTGTCTACCTGTTATGACATACGAAAGTGCTCTAAATAAACAATTGCCATCACCTAATATACGAAACACTTTAGATGGATGTCCAAGTGACTTTAAAGGCTGTTCAATATGCTTTCTGATTATTGGAAGCTTCATACTTGAACACCAGAACAGCTGTGATTTTTCATTTAGAGGCCAAAAATTGAGATCATTCACCCATGTTTTTGGTTTTTCACAAGTCATTGTTATGTCTGCCTGTGGCTGACCTGTTAGTGTACTGCTATGCGATGATTTGTTATTAGTCTGCTTCACCAGCATGGGTTTTTTTCTACAGTTTTTAGAAACTTCAGACTGGTTATCTAACTTGAAGTTGCATTTCAGTGGGTTTTTCTTCAAACAGGTTCTTACAGTTTGATTTTGCATACTGCAACTTGCATTAAGTGACTGGTTTTCATTTTTAACTGTTACATGTGGGGGAAATTTGCAATTTTCATGTGAAGGTGACCCATTGCAAAACTGGTGGTTTATATTGTTTATAGGAACATCTGTCTCATTATTCATTAGTTTAGGCTTTTTTCTACAGTATTCATCAAATGCAGAGTTTTTTTCTGATGTGGAACTGTATGTACATGTTTTTTGTGGTTTTCTTAAAGATGAATTGTCCTGAGAAAAACATTTTGTATCTGAAGAAAACTCACTGTAAAAATGCTGATTTGCTTCATTTACAGAAACATCAATCACCACATCGTAGTGATTATAGGTTGAGCGACTCAAATATATTGATGAACTATTTTCTGTTTTTTGGCCATCAAGTTTACTTCTTGAAAACTTCACCCACTTGAAAGTGTGGCCACATTTAGTGTAAACTAATATATCAGTGGATAGCAAAGACGACGCAACCAATATTTCAATATCAGTTCCTCCAACACCACTTTGTGCCATACCAGTTGTGTCCAAATAACAGTTCAATGATGTTTTGATGTAAGGCGTTAAAAACCTGTCAATGTGTTTCATATGATCTACAATTTTCTTTCTTATGTTAGCATGATATCTCTGTCTACCAGTTATAGCATAAGAAAGTGCTCGAAATAAACAATTTTCATCATCTGCTATACGAAACATTTGTGTTGGTTTTCCAAGTTCCTTAACAGATTTTCTACAATGCTTAACAACCAAGGGAAGTTTAATTTTTGAACACAAAAAAGATTGTGATGTTTCACTTAAGGGACTAAAAGTAAACAAACTGGAAGGCATTGGTCCAATTTTGTTGAAATCAGAGGTAGGGCCTGGGTTAGTTTCAACATCATTTGAAAGGCGAATCAATTCGGGAAGATAAAATCGATATAGATACACTTGCGTGACCCACAATCGATTGAATTGCATTAACTCATACCGATACACAAGAGTTTTCAAAACAGGTAGATAGATTGCTTCCAGGTAGAACAACAGAACTAAACAGTTCCAAAATCTTCCTCTGAAACTCTCATTATATTCTCTCCTTTTCAAGTACGAAACATGCATTCCGATAACTAATCTATATTGCAACAAAGAATTGCCCATTGTTAAAAATAGTTTCATTCACATACCTCTTACACTATATCAGTCAATGGAAGTCTGCAAAAAAAAACAATTGTATTTTTTAAAACAGGGCTTTGCAACCACGGAACTTTGTAAATAAAGCAAAATTTGTTGAATATAGTGCATACATGAGGCATGTGAACATGCCAAAAAATGAAGGCGTGCCGAAGCACACCGGAAAAGAAGGTATGCAGAAGCACACCAGAAACAAACTGAGGCGTGTCCAACACACCAAAATAACAACTGCAGCGTTTAATTTCTGAAAGAAATAATGCAACAAGATTTCATGATCAAAATTAACTGATTTTGTGCGATTATGTAACGTCTTGTTAAAAAATTTAGAATGTAGCTGTGCGAATTCTTGCGTAAGTCCGATCACAAAAAAGCCTGTCGAATTCGCCGAGGTGCGAAATTCCGCAAGAAGCACATGGCAGCTACAGGAGTAAATACATAAAGTTCAATTTTTTGTGACAATGTGTCACAGCCTGCACCAAGATAGAATATTACCGCATCTTCTTCCATGCCCGTCCGCCGAAAGATCCGAAAAGGCAGAGAATAACACTATCGAAAAGCTCACAATGTAACTGGTGCGAAATTCGGCAAGAAGCACATGGCAGCTAATATGACAAAGCTATCAGGAAAAATACATAAACTACTTTCAATATTTTGTGAGAATGCATCACCACCTGTACGAAAATATATGATTGCATTTTCTTTCATGCCCGTCCGCCGAAAGATCCGAAAAGGCAGACCACAGGACTATCGAAAAGCTTCGTAACTTAAGCTTATTTGCGGCGAACTCGACATGATCAACCTATTCATGGACAAATATCTACCTAACAGTGTATCTTACAAGGCGAACTTGATATTAACCTACTGAAGACATATATCTACTTAACATTGCGATGAAATCATTATCATGAACTGGCACTCACCTGAACTGGTGTCGAAACTCGAAGCAAGATGCAGTGTAGAAGATCTGATGTGTTCGAACAGCAAGGTGCGGTGTACGAGATCTGAAGGAGAACAGTTGTTGTTGTATTGAGGCAATGGGCAGTATATCTACTTAACATTGCAATGAAATCATTCTCATGAACTGGCACTCACCTGAACTGGCGATGAAACTCGAAGCAAGATGCGGTGTGGAAGATCTGAGGTGTTCGAACAGCAAGCTGCGGTGCAAAAGTTCTGATGTGTTTAATAGCGAGAACAATTGTTTTCTATTGAGGCAATGCGCAGTGCATTCTGGTCCGCTGAAAGCGAGGCTCTTCACAGCGCAGAGCATTATGGTCCGCTGAAAACGAGGCTGTACCACAGAGCAAAGCATTATGGTCCGCTGAAAGCGAGGCTGAAAACCACGGCAAAATCTCAAATTTTCGTACCTTTCTTTTATATTTAGATTATGAACTGCTGCTACGCTCGCTACGCTCGCTGCGCAGCAATTATTCACCTCAGTGTCGGTGAAAGTGGTGGATATTTACCTCGCCGCTTCGCGTCTCGGTAAATATCCACCACTATTCACCTCCACTTCGGTGAATAATTGTTAACTATTGGAACTTCATTCCTCCTGTTTCATACGGGTTCAACTGTACCAATATTTCATAACCAAACAGCAGAATGCACATTAGTCATTACATGAATGAGCTGGCTCTAAGAGCCCTTTGATTTTGTTTTGCGCGCGTAAAATCTATATCATAAAGCAAATAAAGAAGCCTAAGCCATTTATTACACTGTGATAAAACTCTCCAGCCATTTGAGAACACTTGAGAAATGTAGAAAACACTCGCCTGTGGCTCGTGTTTGCTACATCTCCCTCGTGTTCTCAAATGCCTGTCGTGTTTTATCACAGTGTAATACACGGCTTACACTTCTTTATTTGTTAAGTAACACTAGCCCTCGTGCACTCTATCTCCTGGAATGTGGCTTTTGCGCGTGAAGAATTAATTTGAACATGCTGTCCTTATCACGCAGCGAAGCATGTTTGCGAAATTTTGAATATTTTTTTTCTTTTTAGGTCTTTTTAAATAGTTTTTTTTTTCTGCCTCATCTTCCATGAAAATTTATTGTTATTGAACTTCCTGTCGCGTTTCTTTTATTTTTGCATCGTGGATTTCTGCATATTTAATTTACGGCTACTGGCAGTGTTTGTTTAGTTTATTAGTTGAAATGCGATTTATCTCAAAAAAATTGGCTACTTTTGTCGTTTTTTTTTATTTTTATATAACTTAAATCCTTCTTTCACTGCGCTATATTATTTATCGCAGCCGAAGAAACTTTCGGATTTTTTTTGTCTCCAAAACGTTGCCGTTGAGACATGCCTTTTCGCTTTTATTTTCCGGTATTTTCTCTAATGTTAATTATCCGTTTTAGTAAATGAATTGAAATGTTGCTGTTTTCGGCGTCGTTTTGCCTTCCAAAGTTAATAATTATTAACTCGTATTTTCTCGGCTGTCGCGCGACAAGAAAAAAAAAATATAATTCTTGTTTTCCTATCAGTTTTAATACATAGAGTTCTTTTTGCTGGTTTTTTCTGGATATTTTCGGCCGTCATTTGTTCAGCTTTAAATAAACTTTATCTTGAAATCTGATCTTATACATGGCTGTGGTTACTGGGCATATGGTTTGTTTCTCTGCTTACGCTCGCTCTGAAATATATCAAAAAAACTCCAGGGAATAAGGGGTAGGCTGTGAATCATTATGTCACACCCAGATTTTAAATTCGAATCCGAGCCAGCGAAACAAGTCGATTTCAATCTACAGAACTAGAAGTGTACTTGTGGCAAGTCTATCTGGAGGCGTTCGTGCAGGATGTAAGCATTAACTTTGAATGGCAACCCTTGAACTACAAATACTTATACCCTGTCAGCACTACACCGGAGAAGTTTGAAAATGATGTTATTACTCTAAAAGCACATTAGGGTTCTCCCTATAACAGCCTATACGTGGAGGCTCCGCATTAAAGGGGTACAAAATAGGACAGGACAAAATATTCGTTATAGCGAGGTAAATTGTGCGTTGGGACCGTCAAAATCAATTCGTTATAGCGGGGATTTCGTTATAGCGGGGTTTGTTTCCACATATTTAACTGTAATTCTGCCGGGCTTTCATATGCTGTTCGTTATAACGGGGTCTTCGTCATAGCAGGGTTCGTTATAGCGGGGTGCTACTGTAATTATCTCGAAAACATGCGTGGCTACCCCTATTTTTCTTTGTGGATTCCAATAGCCCTTGCAAAGATGTACTTTTTCCGCGTGGTCCTAACCTTGCGCAAAAACCTTTGTACTTAGCAGGCACCGTCCATAAATCACGCAGCAGTTTAGCAACAAAAAAACCTTTAAATTTTAGTGGTCCGTACAGGAGAGTACGGCCCGCTAAATTGACCAATCACAGCGCGCGTACCAACTTAGAGATATAATAATGTTTATTATGTACTTGGGCGTTTCCACAATCTTTAAATAGCCCTTGTTGAACATGATAAACATGAGTGTAAGAACTGTTCAATAGCTTTTTATTCGAATTGTCACCCGCTCGACAAACACTTATGAAACAGCTGTAGCCCTACGTGGAGTTTTTCAATATTCATATAATATAATAAGTAATAAGGAAGTAACCTGGATGCGACTTTATTTGATTTTCAGATTCTGTGTGGTTCTATCCTTATAATTAGAGAGAGATTTTCACAAAACTTGCAAATCAATAGGATTTTAATATGGAGGATGTCTGCCAGGTTGTTAGTCCAGAAGTGAACAGAAGAAACAAAGAAATTAGCGCCTGATTGTTTCGTATTATGGCAAGTCATTCTTCATAAGCGTAAATTGAGAGCATTCAGAATACAAATGGTTTTTACAATTTTTAAGCATGACGAAGAGATGGTGGTTGCTTGTTCGCTTTAGCAATGTATTTCGATTGAATGGCATAATTTAGAATCGTTACAAGTGTGGAAGCTGTCACATATTTCTACTAGATTTGTGTTAGCAAGAAGCTTTTGCAAACGTTTTTTAGCTTCTGTGTGAGTTTTATGTACTTAATCATGTTTAATTTCGCGAGTTGTAGAACCTACAAATTCGTCCTCCAATGAAATTTAAATATCACTTGTTTTGTTTCGAACATCTTCTTATCTTAATCCTCTTCGTGTTCCGAAACACATAAGGCCTCGGTCAGAGTGCGCCATTGGCTTCTATGGGGTGCTCGTCGTTCCAGGTGATCCCATGTCCAGCTGTTCTCCTTCATCTCTTTCTCCAATGTCCTCCTCCATGTTTCTTTCGGTTTGCCTCTCTTCCTGCGGCCATCAGGGGTCCACCTAAGGGCAACTCGTGGTAGTGCTGCAGGTTCATGCGCAGCACATGACAAATCCATTTCCATCTCTTTCGCCGGACTAGCTGTGTGATCGGTTTGGTTATGTTTCGAACATAAGCACGTGAAATTCGGAGCGGTGTATTTTGCAAAGCTTTCGCGAATTTTCGAAACTGTAATTAATAGAAGGGGATACATGTAGGTAAAAATGCTAGTTTAAGAGATGCTGTTTTACTTTTATAACATGAATACATGAATGTTCGTGTCATTATTGCCATTGATTGCCAACTTAATGTTGTAGTCTTGGAACTGACTTGTCTGCGGCATTGCGGTACCGTTATATTTGTAGCATAACCTTAAAGTGCCCATATCGTCAAAATTTTAATTTTCCCATCTGATCCTATATTCCATGCAATGAACTTTGGCGAAAACAATTTTCGATTTGGATAAATGATTTTTCTATGAAGTTTTAAAAACCTGAAAATCCTTTTTTATTGCGGTCTACCCGTGCCGCTGATCACATCATCGACGTGCTCAGATTTGTGACTTAGATTAAGGAACACGTGACTTCAGGCTTGACTTATCTCACTTGTTTTACCTCTGTAAATTTAGCTTCGCAGTATACAGCTGTTTCGAGAAAGGTTGTCCAAAAGCATAAAAGCGTACGCGACAATGCCGAAAGGCATTATGGTAAACTGTCAGTTTGAGTCAACGAAAACATGACGGAATGCTATCGAAAACGTCAGCTAGAAATACATGCTCACGCTTTGTTACTGACATTGAGAGAAAAGTGAGTTTCAAAATTCAGTAAAATGATCCAGACCATGAATTTGTAACAAAGAGTTCGGATTCACAGAGAAAGCATGATTCTGGCGACTTGTTTTATGTCATGCTTTGCAGAGAAAGTCGGAGAAATGTACCAAAAATCGTGGTGCACGTGCAGAGCCATCGCTAATGAACCCTTTGTGTTTGGACGTGTTTTGGTAGCGTGATAGCGAGAGAGAGCTTCATTTTATAAGCCTGTGCGTACTGCCACTTCATCTACGCTATATCCTAAGAACTCTTTCATCCAAATAGCTCGCTACCGTAGGTCATCACTGGACGGTTGTGGCATGTTCGATTCTGGGCGTTCACTACAAGTTGAATTTACTTTATTGAATATCTCCCATACTACCTTTCGGCATTGTCGCGTACGCTCTTACCCTTCTTTTGGACAACCTTTCCCGAAACAGCTGTATGCAAAATGCTCCTTTCCAGCATTTGGTACGGTAGCCTCGCAGCTCCTACAAGCTCTAAATTTCATTGGCGAGGATAGAGTCGCAGCTCTTTTGTTTTAGGGCTAGGGTCCATTGTTTCTGTTGTTTGTTCTTTTGTTAAACCTTAAGGGTGGTCTCCAATCAGATGAGACCTTGCAAGAGCTGCGAGGTGCATTTGGTATGAACTACTAAGTTTTATTTACAGAGGTAAAACAAGCGAAATAAGTCAGCCTGAAGTCACGTGTTCCTTTATCTACGTCACAACTCATTCCAAACCAGGGGAAGACTAGTGCGAATGGTGGACCAAAATGGCGGCAAATTTGAAAATTTAAAATTGCAGTTTATCCAAATCGCATTTTTCTTTCGCAGAAGTTCATTGGGTGATATATAGAATCAGATAAGAAAATAAAAATTTTGATGATATGGGCACTTTAAACTACGACTTGACTCTCCGATTTTTTAACAACAACTGTACAAAACTTTTATCCTTTTTCAATACGTTACATGAATTTTAAAAATAGTGCAGTTAGAAACTTAAATATAGTGACAGATGAACCCGCAGGTAATTCAAGCTAATCTTACTTTATGTAACCTTGGTTAATTTTATTTGTGACACGTTTCTTTCAGGGTGAAGAAGCAAAGCCAACAAGTTCAGGCTGTTGTTGCTCAATGGATCCTGGTTTAAATTTAAGGTAGAATATTTAATTTTTCTCGCGAGCAGGTTTTTTTGGCAGCAAGATTTTCAGGGGCTCAAAGTCAAGTCAGAGATGTCAATACAACCGTGAAACAAATTTAGTGCTCACAATCTAATTGCCGTGTGTCTATTTCACGAGTTTACGAAAATTTTCCAAGGTTTTTGCTTGTTTTTCCGTTTGTGACCATTTCATGATTGTAACATCCGTGAGAGGTTTTCAATTTTCCCGCCAAAAGACTTAGTTTCTGTAAGTAGTTGCCTCTGAAAATGTTTCAATTTTCCCGTCAAAAGACTGCTGTTTTTTCCCGAAAAATTGTTTCTGTAAGTAGTTACCTCTGAAAAATTTTCAATTTTCCCGCCAAAAGACTTAGAAAAAATACAGGCGCTTAAGATACGCATGCGCCGATTTTTTTAAAAAAATTGTAACCTCTACTGAAGGTTTTTTCTATTTTTCCGTTGTAATAGTTGTTGCTTTGTAGATACTACAAATAAAACTTAACTCAACACATACTGAGGTCTCGGTTATTTCTCTTCGTTGTCTTTATTTCTTTCACAATATTCAATTAAAGTACACAATAAAACTATCACTTGTAGTATTTGATTTCATCTTTATTGTCTCGCTTGCTTTACAATAACTAGTTAATTACTTGAGTAAAAATCAGTTTATTTAATTAAAAGGTGTTACCAAATAATGTATCCTCTATATAGTAAGACTTTTGGCGGGAAAATTTGAACAAAATTGCACAACGTTTCCCCTCACAACTTTTTCCAGAAAAAATTTCTAGAGGTTACCCTTCAGAAGTTTTTTGTTGCCAAAAAATTTACGAGGGGTAACAAAAAAATTTCACCATGAAACTATTGCAACATCTCGCATAAAAAATCCTTTGATTTTGTTAAACAAAACAGAGATTTGTTTTTTTCGTTTCATATAAATATTCGCCAATCTGCTTTCAATTTTGAACGATCCTTTTTGTGCGAGATGATACAAGAGTTTCTTGGAAAAAAGGAAAGATAAAATAAATAGGTAAAAAGATTAAATGGCAAGCGACAAACTAGTAGGGAAAAATAAAAGTAAAGCGAAAAATAATTTTACCCTGAAGAGGTAAGTTTTAGAAGTCTGTTTGGTAGAAAATGTGTTGTATCCAAACGTTCATTATGACATCCGCAGGATTTTGATTTACAGCTGTTTGTATCTTGCCATTTCATCTCTTGGACTGTTTAAGAACCTTTGATCTGTTACACAGGAGGAAGACAACCGTTCTCGATGAAAATCAAATCATCTCCCCCCGCAATTTTACCCACTTCGAGTCACGTGAAAATCATTTCCAAATTATGAACAACTTTATTTTCTGTTCCGATAATATATTGCTCCTTTCTCTTCTGAAGATCAAAAGTTAGACTACAAAATCAATATCTGGTCTTTCAAAGAGGTTTATCGTAAACAGCGCAAAAGTAATCTGTTAACTTGATTTGGACGATTACAGACTATGTTGAAAAAAATCACTAAATTTAATTTGGCTTGACAAAAATACTGTAAAATGAAAATTATGTTCATTCTAAACCCTACTCTTTCAGTTTAATTTGGAACGAAGTGAGAATTGTTCCACGAAGTACGGTTTAGAGAGGAATTGGCAATTTTGTGAAAAAGCCCAGACGTCTTTTTTAGTTCAGATTGTTCTAGTTGTTATCAGCCAGTTAAATCGTGCGATAGATCGAAAAGTTGTTTACATTACAAAAAAATTTCAACCCAAAAAATTTATTTGGTTCCAAAAATTTATCAACCACTGTTATGCTCGAATTATCAATTCTCCAACGGATTGTCATGCATTGTTTTAACGAGAGTTGCAAGAATTTTGTTGCACATCACGACAAAAAATTTTACTCGATTGTTCTTACTTCAATTTGCCGACAACCTGTCATAACCTGTCAAAGCTTAAAATCTATTGCTCGAAACGTTAAGTATTTACTGACCACACTTTAAGAATTCTGCTTCCATTTACTGAGAAAAAAATCGCCAAATTCGTGCTTCAAAACGAAATAAAATTTTCACAGAACCACATGCATTTGATAGAAATGTTAAATTAAGACAGGTAAATATCTATAAGAGACAATAACTGCTTGTTGAAAGCGTGGTACAAGCGAACTCGCGAGAAATTCGATAAAAATCAAATCCTTTTCGATATAATTTCTAAACCAATATCTTACTCCTTTATCTAAACTGTGCATTTTAACGTTTTTTTGTATCGTTATAAATTTTTCATCAATCTAATATTTTCACGAGAAAATTTATCGCCAATATAAACACCCAGAAGCTTATCACTTAAGTGATAAGCTTCTGATACACCTTATGCTATCTGCTTAGTGACTATAATTTGTTAGGTTTGAGTAGTCGACGTAGTTTTGGACAAAATAATATGAAAAAACCTAGAATTGACGATTTCTAAGACAATACCGTGAAGTGATTTCTTATGGTCGATTACTTTGTTTACCATTCCTGTTAGCTGGCCGAGAAACGTTATCATGGTTATCTTTTGCCCCAAACGGCGCGAAGTTTGCTAGCCTTAAAATTTGTATTGATTCATTAAAATAATAACAAGGCCGATAATTTCATCGAAAAAAGCGTGTATCCACGTGCTACAAAAGTTACTATCAGACAAAATAATCAGTTTGAGATGGACTGAAGACATATCTTTTTATAGGCAAAGTTTCATCAACTGTTTCATTTTAAAAATATCAGATCAAATCGATTTTCAAATACCAAATTCGATAATATTTACAATATATTTTCCATCGTTGAAGCCTGTGGCGCGTAATCGTTAATAGTTTTCTGAGCAAGCTCAACATGTATTATTTCCCATCATCGACATACATACGTTGCTTTCAAGTTGTTCGGAGAATTTGGCAATACATCATCAAGACAGTTTATCTTAGCCGATTTGTTTTATCAGTAGAATTGTATAGTATCGTATCGCTTGCATTTCATCGAAATTTTGCTTATACACTGCCAAAATTTGGATATTTAGAAGTAAAATCTATACCGACAGTAACTGTTTTTTGGTATAATTTCATAATTAAAAATCTTCAACCTTATTTAAGCGCACATTTTGGATTTACTTTTGTTTGTTTTATCGTTCATCAAACTTTCAGATTTGCAAGAAAAATGTCGCCAAAATATATACCTTAAGCTGCTTGTTTAGTGACTAGTAGCTTGTGCAATCAACAAAGCAAAGAAGTTCGAACAGAGAACGTTGTTTTGGACAAAATAAGGAATAAAAAAGATTGCGGCTTTCAAATTCAGCTCCGAGAATTTGACGATACATCAAGACAATTTCCCGTTAGTCGATAGCTTTATTTATCGTTTTTTGCTGGCTAGCCTAGAAAAGTTTCTATCGATCCACCAACCACGGACATTTAATTCTGTCTGGAAGACAAATGCTAATTTGAAATTATCTCTTGGGCGATAATTCCATCGTAGGAAGCATGTGTACTCACGTAGTACAAATGAGATTATTAGACAAAATAATATTTGACAAGGGCTGAAGACATCTTTTTACAGGAAAAATTTCATTGACAGGTTTTTAAAATACATCAGATCAAATCGAATTTGAACTCTAAATTCGATAAAATTTACCGTGAAATGTTTTCCATTTTGGTGCCTGTGGTCTATACTCCTAACTGTTTTGTTTGAAAGCTCAAAATATTAATTCTTATCATTGACAACCACAAGTTGCTTTTAAGCTAATTCGGAAAATTTGGTGACACATCACGAAAAGTAATTTTTTGTCACCCCGTGTGAACCAGATATTGATTTTAGACTTATGATAAGTTCTAATACCAAGATCACATAACTAATAGAAGGGTCCTCCATTCAATGTGAAGGACTCGAACGAACTTTCTTGTGGAGTCGAACAGTCAGGAAATCCCAATTCTCTACTTGCACAAATCCCATAATACCTCTTTTACCCCCCAAAAAATTTGCATAGGCATTGTTTTAGATTACTCTTGGGACATGTTCATGTCCCAGGAGAAATTGCAAACAATGAGTATGCAAAATTTTGGGGGGTTAAAGAGGTGCATTATGGTATTGTGCAAGTAGTGAATAAAATGGGTCCTCAGCCGACCACGAAAAATTTCAAAAATGCTCTGTAAAGCAATTTGCGATTCATGGAGAACCCTTCATTACAACTTAAAGTAAACTGAGTGAAATTGCTGATGGTTAAACAAAACATGAAGCTATTTTTAAGGTGGCGCTTTTTATTCGGAATGAGAAATTTGATGTCAAAAATGACTATTCCGCCACCCCCTTCCCCTTATCAAACCCAATTTCCTAATAACAGAAATGATCGAGTGCCAAATCAAATCAGCTACTACTCCGATCGCATAATTTAAATCGCGTAGCCAGACATGCAGTGCCACCTTAAATAAAGCCCCACGTTATTGAACCACTAGCAAACAGTTCCAACAACAAATTGAAGGATTCGGAAAAATACAGAGCGGTTTAGAACATTTTTTCAATGTGCCGATTTCTGACAATTCAAATTACAATCAGAGAAACAATATTGCCAATCAATCAATCCTCTCTTACAATAGCTATGATAACATCCGTTCGAAAATTAAACGATTTTCAATGACGAAAGACTGATTTGGACTGATTTCTGTT
>JAHPZR010010250.1:0-20829 GCA_019787425.1 Platygyra sinensis
AGCCAACGCTATGAAAGTGCTGCGGAAATGTTGTTTGCGAATTGATGTAGGGATTGTATAGTGCTTGTGTGAAATGTTATTATGAAGTTATTTTGTTTGGTAAGTCCCAGTAATTGGCAAGTAAGTCGTGGTTATAGTCAATTCATGATGTCTTTCAGTTACTATTGCGACACTGTAAGTTGATAAAGGCATCCATAATTTCACTTTAATCTGTTATTACATTTTATTTGTCTGTTATCTAGATTGACATTTTTGAAATATTGCGGCCTCTTCGTGATATTGTCAAGTCTCAGAGGCATTTCATAACTTCTTGTTGTGAAAAGTGAAATTTAACTACTCAACAGGAACAATTATCATAATAAATAGCAAAAATGCAGTAAAACTTGCTGTAGTTATTTTTCTTTTGAATATTGATGACTTTTAATTCAATGATTGTTCCTCTATTAAAAAGAATATAGCATAGTTTTTCCACATTCAGTTTTTGTGATTAACAGACGTAGAAGTTCAATACCTGAACAGGAACATGTATCAGGACTAAAAGAATTAAGTAACAAAACTTTTAAAATCAGACTTATTGTTTTAAGTAAAATGGTTGTGGAATCGATCAATGCTTTTTCATTAAATAGAACATTTGTATCAAGTTTAAAAGCATGATAAAAGTTAGTGCAATGCTAGCAACACTTGTAGTTGGTGTTCTTGGTGACTATTAATTACTTGAAATTTAATGGTTGATTTTCTGTAAAAAGAACAATATACTACTGTAAGGATTAAGTGATAAAATTCTAAATACTAATGTTTTTTGCTCTAAAAAAATAGTGGAATCCATCTTAGTGTCATTGCTGATGAAATGCTGTTCCAACATCAGTGTTAGTTCAATCATTGATTACTTGGATTGCATTTTTCTTGTCATTAAACATAACATTTGCTTCAACTGTTAAAAGCATGACGTTGATGTCATCTTCTGTCATTTCCTCAAATGTAGTGTCAATTTCTGGGTTTTGCTCTTTGTAGATGTGGAACAATTGATGCATGGTGTCATCAAAAAGGGTGTAGGAAGTGTGTTCTTGATCAGTTTTAAATAAGATGCTTGCCAGAACTTTGTTTTGGCACTTTTTCTTCAGTTGGGTAAGGCCACATTCTGAGCATTTGATGATCTTTGATGTATTGTTTGCAAGTTTTGACTGGCACTTGTTGCACGTGAGGAATTGTTGCACATAATTAACACCATCAGGTGGAAATTGCTGTTGGGTAGTTTCTGTTTTGACATCGCTGGTGTCTTGTCGATGTATGCTGATTTCAATAGATTCAATTGTGCTGTGCCTTGTGAGTGTCAGATACTTGGTGTCTCCATATTCCTTTACAGCAATGTTTTTGATGTTGTAGCAGGTGCCAGTATTCACCTTTGGGATATCTTTTTCCCACAACACAACACGGATTGACCCGGTGTTGTCTGTGAAGATCGCTTCTTGCTTTGTTAAAGTTTTTCCCTTCACTTGAAGGGTTTCCTTGGAACCATTGAATGTGAGGCGACCCATGATGTTTATTAAAGTATGTGCCTCCCCGTTGTGAATTTCTTCTGTTGTGGCATCTTTGGCTTGCGTTGCTTCTGTTTTCACTGGCACATAATCAAAGTCTGTTTCAGAATCATCAGGGTCTTCAATTTTCGTCCTTTTGTTGAGAATCAGGTCATTTTCTCCACTTCTTTCATTCTTTTTGAGCTGATATTTATGGATTTTTACTGGTGAAGATGACTCTAGTTTGCGCTTGAGTAGTGGATGTTTGTCGGGCGAGAAGCAGACAGTGCGGTAGATTTCTTTGCTTGTCTGGATTTGTAGGTCAAAGTATTGGTTGTTGCTTTTACTTGTTTTTATTGGAGACAGATTATGAAGGTAGCCCACAATTGCTTGTTCTAAAATGGAAAAAAGAGGAATGTTATACCGATTTTAGACTTCATTTTCGGTGTTAAGGCACAATTAATGTAACACATGTTGATGTTATGCGACTTTAGTTTTACGTAATGATGGGTAATGATAACAGTAAGGGAGGAATTTATGCCTGTACTTGTTTAAATGGAAGACTTCAATTTATCGCAATTCGTTTGATTAAATTTCTTATTTCAAGTGTTATTGAAATTGAGACTTTAAATTATTTTTTTATAGCCATTAGTTAAACAAACTTACCGTTAGTGTCACTCATTTTGTTCTGCTGAGAAAAAAAAGATTGCATAACAAGTTTAATAATGTGGAATTAACAAACTTGAATTATACTGTAGCAAATTAGGCATTTTGGGAAAGTATATTTTCAAAATTGAGGAAAGAACTTTTTTTTGGTGAAACTACAAAGATTTTTCAATCTTCGTTCCTCTTCTTGTCTGTATTTTAAAGAACTGGAATTCTTGATTTGTTTTAGTCTATCAAAAGTCATTGGTTCAATTACTAAGGAAAACAACTGTTTAACTCTACTTAATGCAACATAAGTAATTCCTAAGGTTCTTTCTGTTTTTCCAAGATTTATCCATGCTTTAGGAAGAGTTAATCCTTGGCTCTTGTGTATCGTTAAGGCCCATGCAAGTTTCAGTGGTATTTGTTGTCTTTCATGAATTAAATTGGTTGATGATACTGAAACAGTTACTGGAACTATAGGCACTAAACTTGGAGTTTCATTACATATAGATGGTCCAATATAGTCGTCAAATTGAACAATCACAGCAATAGGTAAATCTGGCGGTTGATGTGAAGGGTGATAAATAATATCTACTATCTTTCCTGTTGAACCATTGCAAAGACCAACAGCTGGCCATATGTTCATTGTTAGCATTACAAAAGCACCTTTTGACAACAATAGTGAAGGTTCTAAACCATTCATATCCTGGGGATGAATTTTGGCAACATGGGAACTTGAATGCTTTGCATTTATTTTTGCTATTGGCTGTTTTAATTGTAAAAGTGAGTTATAATTGTAAGTTGCAACCTCTTCATTGCTGTAAAACAATCGAGTGGCAGTGTTAAATTCATCCAAGTTATTTACTTGGTTGTCGTGTTAAAAGCAGTCTCCAGTCCTCCTCAGTGGAGTCGCCATTGCGCAAATGTGAAAGCAAATTTCGAAAAACATTTTGCTGTTCATTGGAACCTTTTACTCTTTGATTATCATGTAACGTTATTACATTGGTAAACATCATGTAAGCATAAAAGCCTTGTTCCCCAACAACATTAGATGGTTTGGCATGGTACAGTGGTTGATCACACACTGGAGGCAATTGTGCAGGATCTCCAAACAATATGATTGATTTTCCACCAAACAATTTTTCTTTTGTACCAGATGACTGTCTACAACGGCGGTCAATCCATCCAAAAGTTTTTTGCCCAAGTATTGAATATTCATCAATAATAATATAATCAACTGTTGAAAGTTTTTCTTGCATATCTATCAGTGGTTGACCATTAAGTTCTCTTTGTGAATTTGGTCCTATTGGTAATCTCAAGTAAGAGTGAATTGTTATTCCTCGTATCTGGTAAGAGGCTTTTCCTGTTGTAGCAGTTACAATACACCGGTGCTGAAGATGATTTCTTAAAGCATTTATTAAATAGCTCTTTCCAGTTCCTGCTTCACCATTAACGATAAGAAGTAAAGGTTCTTCGGATTTTTCTGAATGCTTGGTAACCATGTTGAATGCAAGCTTTTGCATTTCACTGAAGGAATTTGTGTCAATTTCTTTACTCTGAGACGGTGGTTGTTCAAAATTTTCCTTCATTTGTACAATCCAAGAGGGCATTTCGCCTATTTGTTTAGCAGTGTATTTTATTGAATCTAAGTTCCAGTTGTAGTCAGAACTGGGCAAGGTATTTGTCTGTTTATTTGTTTTGTGAAATTCTGCTAAGAGCATCCATTCCTCTTGATTATGTTCTTGATTTTCTATGTGTTCAGCAGCTGGAATTTCTATGTTCTCTAGGACATTGGAAAGCTTTTGATCCCAATTGTTAACATGCTTTTGGGCATAAGGAGTTTGTAAGAAGTTGTGCCATTCCTTTATATACATCTGGTCATCTGGATTTAGTTTTCTCCAAATATCATTTATGCAATTTTCCCATGGTTTATATTTCAAAAGTTGAAATTTGCAAAACATACCAAAATTTTGACCTTTGGGATTTGGGGAGTATTCTGGAAACACTTTTGGAACAATATTATCAGGTTGCTTTTGAAGTTTTCCATTTGTTAGTTTGTAGTGTGTTGCAAAATCTAGGAAATTCATGTTCATTATGTCAGGGACATCCTGCACAAATTGCTTGCGTTGGGCATAAATGTCCAGGAAGGAGTCTTTTGTGCCACTTTTTGTTGTTTTGTCAACATGGGTTTGCACTCTGCGAGAACCATTTAAATTAAACGATTTTACTTTAAATGTACTGCTGTGTAAGTTTAATGAAAGTAACTGGTGCATTGTTTCTTGAGCACTGAAGTCTCGTTCGCCTATACTTTTCATCATTAGTCGCTTTGTTGCTTTGACAGAGTCATTGTCTAATTCAGGATCATTTATAACAGCATTGAAAGTATCTCTAAGTTGTTGTGATCTGGGCTCACCCTTTGTGGCATATTTTGCAAGATATTCTACACAAGCATGATGATCAATTATTATTTGAATGTCACAATTTGCTCTCCATCCTTGCAACTGTATTCGCTGATGATTGTTTAATCTTGAATCGTTTCGTTTGGTTATTATTTTTGCTCTGTATTGTACAGACTTATCTTTTGTGTTAATTTTTTCAAATTCCAATTTAGTTTTATTGCATAGATCAAATGGAAAATTGAAGCGACATTTCAGATCAAATTCATTTTGTTTGCGTCTTAAACAGTAGTTAGTACTGCAACGTGTATGGCGCTGGACAGCATTTAATAGGTTTTCATAGTCACTGTCATAATCATTATGGGATATGTTTAAATATTCTTGTCTGCAAGGATGTATACTTGGCTTAATATATGTATTATCAGGAGGTATTTGTGGATTCCAAGTTGTAAGTAGAGAATCTACATAATTGCAAACTGTCATATTTGCTAGTTTTCCATTCTCGATATCTGCTTGGTTTACTTCTTTTAAACCAAGTTTAAGGTCCTGTTCTGCAAGGTATCCTTTTAGTGCTATTTCTGTAAGTTCACATAATCCAGGATCATTTTTTAGCTTTGCAGTTCCATGACAGTGAATGCTACCTCTCGCTTGATATTCATATCTGTACCAATGCCAGGAAGCACCAAGGGTGTCATATAACCAATGTTTAATGAAGCTTTTCACACGTTGATCAAAAAACCAGTCAACAATGTGTGGATTATCAATTACATTTTGTCTTCTGTTTTCATTGGTGGAATCAGATTTGCTTGAAAACAAGGAATGCAACTCTGGCCAATGCATGTCTGCTGATGACAAAGTGAAAAAAATAGTTGGCACCCCTTTCGTTGTTATTATCGTTTTGAGGTCACTTCTTACTTTGTGCCAATAAGCATTACTGCCAGTAATGTTTCCAACATATCTTGAAAGCTTTGACATGAAAACTGTAGATGCATTGCTTGAAGCCATTTCTCGCATTTGTTCAATGGTAAAATGGGAGTCACCTGGATTTTGTTTGATGAAAATGGAACCCTGTTGCAAAGTTCGTTTCCTCTGAATCATATTGAGAGCCCAGTAAGAAAAACGAGGATGCTTGGCAAAACGATAATTCCATTGACCATTTTTGAATTCTCCAAATTTTAAAAGGTGTTTAATTGCACTGTTAAAAGGGACATCTCTGTTTAAATTGGGGCAAGTTGGATCACCTTTTCCATCTGGAAACAATGTTGGAAATGCCATTGTTGCTAAGAATGGAGTTGCATATTCATTAAATGGTTCTTTTTGAATTGATGGCCAACTTATAGTTTTTTCACCTAGTTTATCTTTAATAATCTCATGTTCATGTTTTTCATTTTGTTGAAAAGAAAGAAAACTACTTGTTTGGGTGTCTTTCTTGTAAACTACATTGGATTCAGCATCTGAATCACTGTCTGAATTGCTTTCTGATAGATTTAAGTTTTGATCAACTTTTGAGTTTGTCTCCAACTTCGAAATATCACACGGAATGCCATGTTGAGGTAAAGAATTTAAGGCATCTTGATCGATTTTGATGTCTTTGTACAAAGGATTATTTTTGGTAAGCCACATTAAAGCTTTTTCAACTTTTTTCTTTCTGACGATGACCTCTTTGCAAGTGCCTCCTTTTCCTTTCATACTAACCACAAGATAAGGAACATTTTTAGGATAGCGAGGCAATGTTTCAGCTAGCTCACTAATATCTTGAGGCAAATTGATGCAATGACCAGAATAACCTCTTTGCCCGCCAGGTTTTACATACACTCTCATAAGTGGAAGTGCTCTAGCTATCAACATTTCCTCTATTTGTGTGAGTTGTTGTAATTCTTTTGGAACTGAAGATGGTATCATATTATTTTCTTTTGAAAATCTTTTAGGGTTCTGTTTGTCACGTGAACAGGCAAGACACACATACTTGGAAAGTTGTTTTCTGGTTTTCTGTGGCCAAGCCTGATAACAAGTTTTACACTGGAGAATAGTATAATGCACAGATTTGTGGAATTTCATCATATTTTTCACTGCAGATTTATCAAGATGTTTGTTTTTGGTTGGTAACTCTCCTTGCTGGCTAGTTGTCCTTTGACTGTGTTGTACTTTTTGTTTGTTAGGAGTCTGTTTATTCAAACGTTTTTTTCGTTCACTAAAATTCATCTGTGATGTTTTCTTAGCTTGCTTTCTTTGGGAATTTGAAGGGCTCTTTTTAGTGTGTCTTTTCAGTGAAGAGCTTGTCTGATATATTTGTTTTGTTTGTAAATGTGTTTGTGGTAAACTCCCACTAATTTCATTTGTCTTTTTGGGATGATTTTTGTTTTCACCTGTTATAGACTCAAAGAAGAATTTTTGATTTGTTTGATTTACAAAAACATCAATTACTACATGATCATAATGAATTCTATTTGTGTGATTCAAATATATAGGGCAGCTATTTTCAGGTTTTTTGCCATCAAGCATTGTTCTTGAAAACTTTTGCCACTTGTAATTGTTTCCAAATTTGGTGTAGACAAATATGTCCGTGGATAATAAAGATGATGCACTCAAGATCTCAATATCAGTTCCCCATACACCACTTTGTGCCATACCAGTTTTGTCTAAATAGCAATTCAAGGATGTGTTCATACGTGGCACTAAAAACTTCTCAATGTTTTTCATGTGATTTATGATTTCACGCCTTATTTGAGCATGATATAATTGTTGACCTGTTATGGCATAAGAAAGTGCTCTAAATAAACAATTGCCATCACCTAATATACGAATCACTTTAGATGGTTGTCCTAGTGGCTTTATAGGCTGTTCAGTATGCTCTGTGATTATGGGAAGCTTCACGACTGAACACCAGAACAGCTGTGATTTTTCATTAAGAGGCCAAAAATGAAAATTATCCACCCAGGTTTTTGTTTTTTCACAATTCACTGTTTTCTCTGCTTGTGGCTGACTTGATACTGTACTACAATGGGAAACTCTATCATTTGTTTGATCTTTAACAAACATGGGTTTCTTTGTGAACTTTTCAGAATCTGTAGACTGGTTATCTGATTTCAAGTTGCATTTCTGAAAGTTTTTCATTGAACATGTTTGTGCAGATTGATTTTTCCTATTGCAATTTGTACTGAATGAATGAGGTTCACTTTTAAATGTTGCACTTGAGGGAAAATTGAAGTTCTGGTCTGAAGGTGACCCACTGTAAAACTGCTGATTCATACTGTTTACAGATATATGACTTTGATCATATACAAGTTTAGGTTTCTTTCTACACATTTCATTGACTACAGAGTCTTTTTCTGATTCAGATCTACATTTCTTTATGGGTTTTTTTGAAGATGAGTTGATAGTTTGTTTTTCCTTGTTGCAATGTACTCCAAGTGACTGGTGTTCATTTAGAAATTGACCTTTTGGTTGAATAGTGCAGTCTTGCCCTGAACAGGATGCAGTTAAAAGCTGCTGGTCTGTTTGGTTTGCAAAAACATCAATCACCACATCATAGTGAATACTATTTGTGTGATTCAAATATATTGGACAGCTATTTTCAGGCTTGTGGCCATCAAGCATTGTTCTTGAAAACTTTTGCCATTTATAAGTGTCTCCAAATTTGGTGTAGACAAATATGTCAGTGGATAACAAAGATGATGCACTCAAGATCTCAATATCAGTTCCCCAAACACCACTTTGTGCCATACCAGTTTTATGCAAATAGCAATTCAAAGATGTGTTCATATGTGGCACCAAAGAAGTTTCAATGCTCCTCATGTGATTTATGATTTTATTTCTTACTTCAACATGGTATACTTGTCTACCTGTTATGACATACGAAAGTGCTCTAAATAAACAATTGCCATCACCTAATATACGAAACACTTTAGATGGATGTCCAAGTGACTTTAAAGGCTGTTCAATATGCTTTCTGATTATTGGAAGCTTCATACTTGAACACCAGAACAGCTGTGATTTTTCATTTAGAGGCCAAAAATTGAGATCATTCACCCATGTTTTTGGTTTTTCACAAGTCATTGTTATGTCTGCCTGTGGCTGACCTGTTAGTGTACTGCTATGCGATGATTTGTTATTAGTCTGCTTCACCAGCATGGGTTTTTTTCTACAGTTTTTAGAAACTTCAGACTGGTTATCTAACTTGAAGTTGCATTTCAGTGGGTTTTTCTTCAAACAGGTTCTTACAGTTTGATTTTGCATACTGCAACTTGCATTAAGTGACTGGTTTTCATTTTTAACTGTTACATGTGGGGGAAATTTGCAATTTTCATGTGAAGGTGACCCATTGCAAAACTGGTGGTTTATATTGTTTATAGGAACATCTGTCTCATTATTCATTAGTTTAGGCTTTTTTCTACAGTATTCATCAAATGCAGAGTTTTTTTCTGATGTGGAACTGTATGTACATGTTTTTTGTGGTTTTCTTAAAGATGAATTGTCCTGAGAAAAACATTTTGTATCTGAAGAAAACTCACTGTAAAAATGCTGATTTGCTTCATTTACAGAAACATCAATCACCACATCGTAGTGATTATAGGTTGAGCGACTCAAATATATTGATGAACTATTTTCTGTTTTTTGGCCATCAAGTTTACTTCTTGAAAACTTCACCCACTTGAAAGTGTGGCCACATTTAGTGTAAACTAATATATCAGTGGATAGCAAAGACGACGCAACCAATATTTCAATATCAGTTCCTCCAACACCACTTTGTGCCATACCAGTTGTGTCCAAATAACAGTTCAATGATGTTTTGATGTAAGGCGTTAAAAACCTGTCAATGTGTTTCATATGATCTACAATTTTCTTTCTTATGTTAGCATGATATCTCTGTCTACCAGTTATAGCATAAGAAAGTGCTCGAAATAAACAATTTTCATCATCTGCTATACGAAACATTTGTGTTGGTTTTCCAAGTTCCTTAACAGATTTTCTACAATGCTTAACAACCAAGGGAAGTTTAATTTTTGAACACAAAAAAGATTGTGATGTTTCACTTAAGGGACTAAAAGTAAACAAACTGGAAGGCATTGGTCCAATTTTGTTGAAATCAGAGGTAGGGCCTGGGTTAGTTTCAACATCATTTGAAAGGCGAATCAATTCGGGAAGATAAAATCGATATAGATAC
Organism: Platygyra sinensis; assembly: GCA_019787425.1. Lineage (NCBI taxonomy): Eukaryota > Metazoa > Cnidaria > Anthozoa > Scleractinia > Merulinidae > Platygyra > Platygyra sinensis. The sequence goes on from JAHPZR010010250.1 coordinate 9,723, forward strand.
ACTTGCGTGACCCACAATCGATTGAATTGCATTAACTCATACCGATACACAAGAGTTTTCAAAACAGGTAGATAGATTGCTTCCAGGTAGAACAACAGAACTAAACAGTTCCAAAATCTTCCTCTGAAACTCTCATTATATTCTCTCCTTTTCAAGTACGAAACATGCATTCCGATAACTAATCTATATTGCAACAAAGAATTGCCCATTGTTAAAAATAGTTTCATTCACATACCTCTTACACTATATCAGTCAATGGAAGTCTGCAAAAAAAAACAATTGTATTTTTTAAAACAGGGCTTTGCAACCACGGAACTTTGTAAATAAAGCAAAATTTGTTGAATATAGTGCATACATGAGGCATGTGAACATGCCAAAAAATGAAGGCGTGCCGAAGCACACCGGAAAAGAAGGTATGCAGAAGCACACCAGAAACAAACTGAGGCGTGTCCAACACACCAAAATAACAACTGCAGCGTTTAATTTCTGAAAGAAATAATGCAACAAGATTTCATGATCAAAATTAACTGATTTTGTGCGATTATGTAACGTCTTGTTAAAAAATTTAGAATGTAGCTGTGCGAATTCTTGCGTAAGTCCGATCACAAAAAAGCCTGTCGAATTCGCCGAGGTGCGAAATTCCGCAAGAAGCACATGGCAGCTACAGGAGTAAATACATAAAGTTCAATTTTTTGTGACAATGTGTCACAGCCTGCACCAAGATAGAATATTACCGCATCTTCTTCCATGCCCGTCCGCCGAAAGATCCGAAAAGGCAGAGAATAACACTATCGAAAAGCTCACAATGTAACTGGTGCGAAATTCGGCAAGAAGCACATGGCAGCTAATATGACAAAGCTATCAGGAAAAATACATAAACTACTTTCAATATTTTGTGAGAATGCATCACCACCTGTACGAAAATATATGATTGCATTTTCTTTCATGCCCGTCCGCCGAAAGATCCGAAAAGGCAGACCACAGGACTATCGAAAAGCTTCGTAACTTAAGCTTATTTGCGGCGAACTCGACATGATCAACCTATTCATGGACAAATATCTACCTAACAGTGTATCTTACAAGGCGAACTTGATATTAACCTACTGAAGACATATATCTACTTAACATTGCGATGAAATCATTATCATGAACTGGCACTCACCTGAACTGGTGTCGAAACTCGAAGCAAGATGCAGTGTAGAAGATCTGATGTGTTCGAACAGCAAGGTGCGGTGTACGAGATCTGAAGGAGAACAGTTGTTGTTGTATTGAGGCAATGGGCAGTATATCTACTTAACATTGCAATGAAATCATTCTCATGAACTGGCACTCACCTGAACTGGCGATGAAACTCGAAGCAAGATGCGGTGTGGAAGATCTGAGGTGTTCGAACAGCAAGCTGCGGTGCAAAAGTTCTGATGTGTTTAATAGCGAGAACAATTGTTTTCTATTGAGGCAATGCGCAGTGCATTCTGGTCCGCTGAAAGCGAGGCTCTTCACAGCGCAGAGCATTATGGTCCGCTGAAAACGAGGCTGTACCACAGAGCAAAGCATTATGGTCCGCTGAAAGCGAGGCTGAAAACCACGGCAAAATCTCAAATTTTCGTACCTTTCTTTTATATTTAGATTATGAACTGCTGCTACGCTCGCTACGCTCGCTGCGCAGCAATTATTCACCTCAGTGTCGGTGAAAGTGGTGGATATTTACCTCGCCGCTTCGCGTCTCGGTAAATATCCACCACTATTCACCTCCACTTCGGTGAATAATTGTTAACTATTGGAACTTCATTCCTCCTGTTTCATACGGGTTCAACTGTACCAATATTTCATAACCAAACAGCAGAATGCACATTAGTCATTACATGAATGAGCTGGCTCTAAGAGCCCTTTGATTTTGTTTTGCGCGCGTAAAATCTATATCATAAAGCAAATAAAGAAGCCTAAGCCATTTATTACACTGTGATAAAACTCTCCAGCCATTTGAGAACACTTGAGAAATGTAGAAAACACTCGCCTGTGGCTCGTGTTTGCTACATCTCCCTCGTGTTCTCAAATGCCTGTCGTGTTTTATCACAGTGTAATACACGGCTTACACTTCTTTATTTGTTAAGTAACACTAGCCCTCGTGCACTCTATCTCCTGGAATGTGGCTTTTGCGCGTGAAGAATTAATTTGAACATGCTGTCCTTATCACGCAGCGAAGCATGTTTGCGAAATTTTGAATATTTTTTTTCTTTTTAGGTCTTTTTAAATAGTTTTTTTTTTCTGCCTCATCTTCCATGAAAATTTATTGTTATTGAACTTCCTGTCGCGTTTCTTTTATTTTTGCATCGTGGATTTCTGCATATTTAATTTACGGCTACTGGCAGTGTTTGTTTAGTTTATTAGTTGAAATGCGATTTATCTCAAAAAAATTGGCTACTTTTGTCGTTTTTTTTTATTTTTATATAACTTAAATCCTTCTTTCACTGCGCTATATTATTTATCGCAGCCGAAGAAACTTTCGGATTTTTTTTGTCTCCAAAACGTTGCCGTTGAGACATGCCTTTTCGCTTTTATTTTCCGGTATTTTCTCTAATGTTAATTATCCGTTTTAGTAAATGAATTGAAATGTTGCTGTTTTCGGCGTCGTTTTGCCTTCCAAAGTTAATAATTATTAACTCGTATTTTCTCGGCTGTCGCGCGACAAGAAAAAAAAAATATAATTCTTGTTTTCCTATCAGTTTTAATACATAGAGTTCTTTTTGCTGGTTTTTTCTGGATATTTTCGGCCGTCATTTGTTCAGCTTTAAATAAACTTTATCTTGAAATCTGATCTTATACATGGCTGTGGTTACTGGGCATATGGTTTGTTTCTCTGCTTACGCTCGCTCTGAAATATATCAAAAAAACTCCAGGGAATAAGGGGTAGGCTGTGAATCATTATGTCACACCCAGATTTTAAATTCGAATCCGAGCCAGCGAAACAAGTCGATTTCAATCTACAGAACTAGAAGTGTACTTGTGGCAAGTCTATCTGGAGGCGTTCGTGCAGGATGTAAGCATTAACTTTGAATGGCAACCCTTGAACTACAAATACTTATACCCTGTCAGCACTACACCGGAGAAGTTTGAAAATGATGTTATTACTCTAAAAGCACATTAGGGTTCTCCCTATAACAGCCTATACGTGGAGGCTCCGCATTAAAGGGGTACAAAATAGGACAGGACAAAATATTCGTTATAGCGAGGTAAATTGTGCGTTGGGACCGTCAAAATCAATTCGTTATAGCGGGGATTTCGTTATAGCGGGGTTTGTTTCCACATATTTAACTGTAATTCTGCCGGGCTTTCATATGCTGTTCGTTATAACGGGGTCTTCGTCATAGCAGGGTTCGTTATAGCGGGGTGCTACTGTAATTATCTCGAAAACATGCGTGGCTACCCCTATTTTTCTTTGTGGATTCCAATAGCCCTTGCAAAGATGTACTTTTTCCGCGTGGTCCTAACCTTGCGCAAAAACCTTTGTACTTAGCAGGCACCGTCCATAAATCACGCAGCAGTTTAGCAACAAAAAAACCTTTAAATTTTAGTGGTCCGTACAGGAGAGTACGGCCCGCTAAATTGACCAATCACAGCGCGCGTACCAACTTAGAGATATAATAATGTTTATTATGTACTTGGGCGTTTCCACAATCTTTAAATAGCCCTTGTTGAACATGATAAACATGAGTGTAAGAACTGTTCAATAGCTTTTTATTCGAATTGTCACCCGCTCGACAAACACTTATGAAACAGCTGTAGCCCTACGTGGAGTTTTTCAATATTCATATAATATAATAAGTAATAAGGAAGTAACCTGGATGCGACTTTATTTGATTTTCAGATTCTGTGTGGTTCTATCCTTATAATTAGAGAGAGATTTTCACAAAACTTGCAAATCAATAGGATTTTAATATGGAGGATGTCTGCCAGGTTGTTAGTCCAGAAGTGAACAGAAGAAACAAAGAAATTAGCGCCTGATTGTTTCGTATTATGGCAAGTCATTCTTCATAAGCGTAAATTGAGAGCATTCAGAATACAAATGGTTTTTACAATTTTTAAGCATGACGAAGAGATGGTGGTTGCTTGTTCGCTTTAGCAATGTATTTCGATTGAATGGCATAATTTAGAATCGTTACAAGTGTGGAAGCTGTCACATATTTCTACTAGATTTGTGTTAGCAAGAAGCTTTTGCAAACGTTTTTTAGCTTCTGTGTGAGTTTTATGTACTTAATCATGTTTAATTTCGCGAGTTGTAGAACCTACAAATTCGTCCTCCAATGAAATTTAAATATCACTTGTTTTGTTTCGAACATCTTCTTATCTTAATCCTCTTCGTGTTCCGAAACACATAAGGCCTCGGTCAGAGTGCGCCATTGGCTTCTATGGGGTGCTCGTCGTTCCAGGTGATCCCATGTCCAGCTGTTCTCCTTCATCTCTTTCTCCAATGTCCTCCTCCATGTTTCTTTCGGTTTGCCTCTCTTCCTGCGGCCATCAGGGGTCCACCTAAGGGCAACTCGTGGTAGTGCTGCAGGTTCATGCGCAGCACATGACAAATCCATTTCCATCTCTTTCGCCGGACTAGCTGTGTGATCGGTTTGGTTATGTTTCGAACATAAGCACGTGAAATTCGGAGCGGTGTATTTTGCAAAGCTTTCGCGAATTTTCGAAACTGTAATTAATAGAAGGGGATACATGTAGGTAAAAATGCTAGTTTAAGAGATGCTGTTTTACTTTTATAACATGAATACATGAATGTTCGTGTCATTATTGCCATTGATTGCCAACTTAATGTTGTAGTCTTGGAACTGACTTGTCTGCGGCATTGCGGTACCGTTATATTTGTAGCATAACCTTAAAGTGCCCATATCGTCAAAATTTTAATTTTCCCATCTGATCCTATATTCCATGCAATGAACTTTGGCGAAAACAATTTTCGATTTGGATAAATGATTTTTCTATGAAGTTTTAAAAACCTGAAAATCCTTTTTTATTGCGGTCTACCCGTGCCGCTGATCACATCATCGACGTGCTCAGATTTGTGACTTAGATTAAGGAACACGTGACTTCAGGCTTGACTTATCTCACTTGTTTTACCTCTGTAAATTTAGCTTCGCAGTATACAGCTGTTTCGAGAAAGGTTGTCCAAAAGCATAAAAGCGTACGCGACAATGCCGAAAGGCATTATGGTAAACTGTCAGTTTGAGTCAACGAAAACATGACGGAATGCTATCGAAAACGTCAGCTAGAAATACATGCTCACGCTTTGTTACTGACATTGAGAGAAAAGTGAGTTTCAAAATTCAGTAAAATGATCCAGACCATGAATTTGTAACAAAGAGTTCGGATTCACAGAGAAAGCATGATTCTGGCGACTTGTTTTATGTCATGCTTTGCAGAGAAAGTCGGAGAAATGTACCAAAAATCGTGGTGCACGTGCAGAGCCATCGCTAATGAACCCTTTGTGTTTGGACGTGTTTTGGTAGCGTGATAGCGAGAGAGAGCTTCATTTTATAAGCCTGTGCGTACTGCCACTTCATCTACGCTATATCCTAAGAACTCTTTCATCCAAATAGCTCGCTACCGTAGGTCATCACTGGACGGTTGTGGCATGTTCGATTCTGGGCGTTCACTACAAGTTGAATTTACTTTATTGAATATCTCCCATACTACCTTTCGGCATTGTCGCGTACGCTCTTACCCTTCTTTTGGACAACCTTTCCCGAAACAGCTGTATGCAAAATGCTCCTTTCCAGCATTTGGTACGGTAGCCTCGCAGCTCCTACAAGCTCTAAATTTCATTGGCGAGGATAGAGTCGCAGCTCTTTTGTTTTAGGGCTAGGGTCCATTGTTTCTGTTGTTTGTTCTTTTGTTAAACCTTAAGGGTGGTCTCCAATCAGATGAGACCTTGCAAGAGCTGCGAGGTGCATTTGGTATGAACTACTAAGTTTTATTTACAGAGGTAAAACAAGCGAAATAAGTCAGCCTGAAGTCACGTGTTCCTTTATCTACGTCACAACTCATTCCAAACCAGGGGAAGACTAGTGCGAATGGTGGACCAAAATGGCGGCAAATTTGAAAATTTAAAATTGCAGTTTATCCAAATCGCATTTTTCTTTCGCAGAAGTTCATTGGGTGATATATAGAATCAGATAAGAAAATAAAAATTTTGATGATATGGGCACTTTAAACTACGACTTGACTCTCCGATTTTTTAACAACAACTGTACAAAACTTTTATCCTTTTTCAATACGTTACATGAATTTTAAAAATAGTGCAGTTAGAAACTTAAATATAGTGACAGATGAACCCGCAGGTAATTCAAGCTAATCTTACTTTATGTAACCTTGGTTAATTTTATTTGTGACACGTTTCTTTCAGGGTGAAGAAGCAAAGCCAACAAGTTCAGGCTGTTGTTGCTCAATGGATCCTGGTTTAAATTTAAGGTAGAATATTTAATTTTTCTCGCGAGCAGGTTTTTTTGGCAGCAAGATTTTCAGGGGCTCAAAGTCAAGTCAGAGATGTCAATACAACCGTGAAACAAATTTAGTGCTCACAATCTAATTGCCGTGTGTCTATTTCACGAGTTTACGAAAATTTTCCAAGGTTTTTGCTTGTTTTTCCGTTTGTGACCATTTCATGATTGTAACATCCGTGAGAGGTTTTCAATTTTCCCGCCAAAAGACTTAGTTTCTGTAAGTAGTTGCCTCTGAAAATGTTTCAATTTTCCCGTCAAAAGACTGCTGTTTTTTCCCGAAAAATTGTTTCTGTAAGTAGTTACCTCTGAAAAATTTTCAATTTTCCCGCCAAAAGACTTAGAAAAAATACAGGCGCTTAAGATACGCATGCGCCGATTTTTTTAAAAAAATTGTAACCTCTACTGAAGGTTTTTTCTATTTTTCCGTTGTAATAGTTGTTGCTTTGTAGATACTACAAATAAAACTTAACTCAACACATACTGAGGTCTCGGTTATTTCTCTTCGTTGTCTTTATTTCTTTCACAATATTCAATTAAAGTACACAATAAAACTATCACTTGTAGTATTTGATTTCATCTTTATTGTCTCGCTTGCTTTACAATAACTAGTTAATTACTTGAGTAAAAATCAGTTTATTTAATTAAAAGGTGTTACCAAATAATGTATCCTCTATATAGTAAGACTTTTGGCGGGAAAATTTGAACAAAATTGCACAACGTTTCCCCTCACAACTTTTTCCAGAAAAAATTTCTAGAGGTTACCCTTCAGAAGTTTTTTGTTGCCAAAAAATTTACGAGGGGTAACAAAAAAATTTCACCATGAAACTATTGCAACATCTCGCATAAAAAATCCTTTGATTTTGTTAAACAAAACAGAGATTTGTTTTTTTCGTTTCATATAAATATTCGCCAATCTGCTTTCAATTTTGAACGATCCTTTTTGTGCGAGATGATACAAGAGTTTCTTGGAAAAAAGGAAAGATAAAATAAATAGGTAAAAAGATTAAATGGCAAGCGACAAACTAGTAGGGAAAAATAAAAGTAAAGCGAAAAATAATTTTACCCTGAAGAGGTAAGTTTTAGAAGTCTGTTTGGTAGAAAATGTGTTGTATCCAAACGTTCATTATGACATCCGCAGGATTTTGATTTACAGCTGTTTGTATCTTGCCATTTCATCTCTTGGACTGTTTAAGAACCTTTGATCTGTTACACAGGAGGAAGACAACCGTTCTCGATGAAAATCAAATCATCTCCCCCCGCAATTTTACCCACTTCGAGTCACGTGAAAATCATTTCCAAATTATGAACAACTTTATTTTCTGTTCCGATAATATATTGCTCCTTTCTCTTCTGAAGATCAAAAGTTAGACTACAAAATCAATATCTGGTCTTTCAAAGAGGTTTATCGTAAACAGCGCAAAAGTAATCTGTTAACTTGATTTGGACGATTACAGACTATGTTGAAAAAAATCACTAAATTTAATTTGGCTTGACAAAAATACTGTAAAATGAAAATTATGTTCATTCTAAACCCTACTCTTTCAGTTTAATTTGGAACGAAGTGAGAATTGTTCCACGAAGTACGGTTTAGAGAGGAATTGGCAATTTTGTGAAAAAGCCCAGACGTCTTTTTTAGTTCAGATTGTTCTAGTTGTTATCAGCCAGTTAAATCGTGCGATAGATCGAAAAGTTGTTTACATTACAAAAAAATTTCAACCCAAAAAATTTATTTGGTTCCAAAAATTTATCAACCACTGTTATGCTCGAATTATCAATTCTCCAACGGATTGTCATGCATTGTTTTAACGAGAGTTGCAAGAATTTTGTTGCACATCACGACAAAAAATTTTACTCGATTGTTCTTACTTCAATTTGCCGACAACCTGTCATAACCTGTCAAAGCTTAAAATCTATTGCTCGAAACGTTAAGTATTTACTGACCACACTTTAAGAATTCTGCTTCCATTTACTGAGAAAAAAATCGCCAAATTCGTGCTTCAAAACGAAATAAAATTTTCACAGAACCACATGCATTTGATAGAAATGTTAAATTAAGACAGGTAAATATCTATAAGAGACAATAACTGCTTGTTGAAAGCGTGGTACAAGCGAACTCGCGAGAAATTCGATAAAAATCAAATCCTTTTCGATATAATTTCTAAACCAATATCTTACTCCTTTATCTAAACTGTGCATTTTAACGTTTTTTTGTATCGTTATAAATTTTTCATCAATCTAATATTTTCACGAGAAAATTTATCGCCAATATAAACACCCAGAAGCTTATCACTTAAGTGATAAGCTTCTGATACACCTTATGCTATCTGCTTAGTGACTATAATTTGTTAGGTTTGAGTAGTCGACGTAGTTTTGGACAAAATAATATGAAAAAACCTAGAATTGACGATTTCTAAGACAATACCGTGAAGTGATTTCTTATGGTCGATTACTTTGTTTACCATTCCTGTTAGCTGGCCGAGAAACGTTATCATGGTTATCTTTTGCCCCAAACGGCGCGAAGTTTGCTAGCCTTAAAATTTGTATTGATTCATTAAAATAATAACAAGGCCGATAATTTCATCGAAAAAAGCGTGTATCCACGTGCTACAAAAGTTACTATCAGACAAAATAATCAGTTTGAGATGGACTGAAGACATATCTTTTTATAGGCAAAGTTTCATCAACTGTTTCATTTTAAAAATATCAGATCAAATCGATTTTCAAATACCAAATTCGATAATATTTACAATATATTTTCCATCGTTGAAGCCTGTGGCGCGTAATCGTTAATAGTTTTCTGAGCAAGCTCAACATGTATTATTTCCCATCATCGACATACATACGTTGCTTTCAAGTTGTTCGGAGAATTTGGCAATACATCATCAAGACAGTTTATCTTAGCCGATTTGTTTTATCAGTAGAATTGTATAGTATCGTATCGCTTGCATTTCATCGAAATTTTGCTTATACACTGCCAAAATTTGGATATTTAGAAGTAAAATCTATACCGACAGTAACTGTTTTTTGGTATAATTTCATAATTAAAAATCTTCAACCTTATTTAAGCGCACATTTTGGATTTACTTTTGTTTGTTTTATCGTTCATCAAACTTTCAGATTTGCAAGAAAAATGTCGCCAAAATATATACCTTAAGCTGCTTGTTTAGTGACTAGTAGCTTGTGCAATCAACAAAGCAAAGAAGTTCGAACAGAGAACGTTGTTTTGGACAAAATAAGGAATAAAAAAGATTGCGGCTTTCAAATTCAGCTCCGAGAATTTGACGATACATCAAGACAATTTCCCGTTAGTCGATAGCTTTATTTATCGTTTTTTGCTGGCTAGCCTAGAAAAGTTTCTATCGATCCACCAACCACGGACATTTAATTCTGTCTGGAAGACAAATGCTAATTTGAAATTATCTCTTGGGCGATAATTCCATCGTAGGAAGCATGTGTACTCACGTAGTACAAATGAGATTATTAGACAAAATAATATTTGACAAGGGCTGAAGACATCTTTTTACAGGAAAAATTTCATTGACAGGTTTTTAAAATACATCAGATCAAATCGAATTTGAACTCTAAATTCGATAAAATTTACCGTGAAATGTTTTCCATTTTGGTGCCTGTGGTCTATACTCCTAACTGTTTTGTTTGAAAGCTCAAAATATTAATTCTTATCATTGACAACCACAAGTTGCTTTTAAGCTAATTCGGAAAATTTGGTGACACATCACGAAAAGTAATTTTTTGTCACCCCGTGTGAACCAGATATTGATTTTAGACTTATGATAAGTTCTAATACCAAGATCACATAACTAATAGAAGGGTCCTCCATTCAATGTGAAGGACTCGAACGAACTTTCTTGTGGAGTCGAACAGTCAGGAAATCCCAATTCTCTACTTGCACAAATCCCATAATACCTCTTTTACCCCCCAAAAAATTTGCATAGGCATTGTTTTAGATTACTCTTGGGACATGTTCATGTCCCAGGAGAAATTGCAAACAATGAGTATGCAAAATTTTGGGGGGTTAAAGAGGTGCATTATGGTATTGTGCAAGTAGTGAATAAAATGGGTCCTCAGCCGACCACGAAAAATTTCAAAAATGCTCTGTAAAGCAATTTGCGATTCATGGAGAACCCTTCATTACAACTTAAAGTAAACTGAGTGAAATTGCTGATGGTTAAACAAAACATGAAGCTATTTTTAAGGTGGCGCTTTTTATTCGGAATGAGAAATTTGATGTCAAAAATGACTATTCCGCCACCCCCTTCCCCTTATCAAACCCAATTTCCTAATAACAGAAATGATCGAGTGCCAAATCAAATCAGCTACTACTCCGATCGCATAATTTAAATCGCGTAGCCAGACATGCAGTGCCACCTTAAATAAAGCCCCACGTTATTGAACCACTAGCAAACAGTTCCAACAACAAATTGAAGGATTCGGAAAAATACAGAGCGGTTTAGAACATTTTTTCAATGTGCCGATTTCTGACAATTCAAATTACAATCAGAGAAACAATATTGCCAATCAATCAATCCTCTCTTACAATAGCTATGATAACATCCGTTCGAAAATTAAACGATTTTCAATGACGAAAG
>JAHPZR010010251.1:0-16785 GCA_019787425.1 Platygyra sinensis
CAGAGTTTCATCATAGTTGAGCTCACAGTTTTTCTTCAAATCAGTATAGCTAAAAATAGAAACGCCCCCAAGAATTTTAACACTTGCTTAATTAACATTTTGCTCAATACCAACGAGCAAGCGGTTAGCGTCCTCCTATGTGTGGCAAGTTCCCTAGCCATAAAGCCCTTCGACGTTTTTACCATTTATCCGCCACTCTGAATCTTTAAAGCCGAGGAACACATTCCAAATCTATCCCCTCACAAGAAAACACGTTTGAGCACGATTACTTCGCAGAGAATATAACGTCATAGCTCAGAAATGTTGTCCAGATCTAGCGCGCAAAGAAGCCCTGACAAGCTTGAATTCTATAAATCAAAGACGATTACCTATCTATACACTCTCTCGCTTCTGATTTTCCCCCCAAGCAACACCTCGTGAGAGCAATGATGAAGAGCGTATGCCCGACAAAGGATCCCCTGCCCTAGACACACCACTCTCTACCGAACGCTCAAAAAGCTGAGCCAAGCGAAAAAACCAGCTGCACTACTAAAACACAACTCGATGATATTACAGTAGGAGCTACTGAAAACCCAAAGAAAGTAAATGATTTTCACCGAGGTAAAAATTGCATAGCGCAAGCGCTCTAAAAAGAAACCAGAACCAGCTTCTAGCCGCAAGTCCAAACAGAACTTAGCTCGAAACAAAAGGCAAACCTATTAGACTCAGTCAGCTGTTGAATTTAAGTTCGCTAGCTCCATGATCATCCCAGTCAATGGCTGCAGATAGCCATCGCAAGCATCGTAATTACTAGCCTTCTAATATCCATGATACTTCCCCCTCCTCTACCGTGTCCAGACCGTCATGATCTCTGAAGACGATTAAAAATTTTCTCTAAGCCATAAAGCACGACAAATGCTTTATGATTGGCCATTTACAATATCTACATTTCAGAATGAGAAGAAATTAGCCCCCTCCAATTGTTATGATAGTCATCCTTACTATCCACCTGCTCCTTTTAGTCCAATTAATTTAATAGGGCGCCTTGCCTTTCCTTTTGTGAAGAGGGATAGTTCGACGCTGCGCAAAAGAATACCAGTTCAGGGAATCTGTTGAGTTGCCACCCCCCCTGCACCCTCAATAAATATTCCAGAATTTCCAGAAAGTTAAGCTTTTTTTATAGAATTCAAGCGTGAGGCGTCGTTTACCGGCGTAGGTCCTTCTCCATTAAGAAAACTTTTTCAGCGCTTTGAAGCACCCAATCAGCACAAGTAAGCAATCCCTTCACAAGTCCATTTTCAATTGGTTTTGGTACTCAAAGATAGGCTATGTTTAGATTTCACTAAAAGCACTCTCAGCATATTCTATCACCTTCTTCCGAATGCATGGTTCAGACTATGTAACGTGTAGCATAGTAATCTCTGAGCCTCATATAGATTATAGATCGGGATTGACTGCTAATCTTTTACCATGCTGCCGACATTCATAAATATCCGGCATACAGCAGTTTTACCACGTCAACCATTGCAATTGTCTTATCCAAATTATATAAAAGTATTCAAGTTTACTACTCGCCCCTGCTTACCTCATAGCAGAGTCTGATTCTCCTAGCAAAGACACAATGTCGTCATGGAGCAAGTATCATTTATTCCTAAGTTTGCTACTTCGAGGTTGTTTACATTGTTTTGTGCCTGAACAGGGTCCTTATTCACAGAGTCAATTAATCCATATACTTTTTGGATGTTCTTTCCTACTTCAGCTAGGCAGGTGCCTCTGTCGCATCTCACTGCCTTTACTTTAAGCTAGTATTTTATCATATTACAAAATTCATTACCTGTATTTTATTAAGCTCCCCACAGAACTCGCCTTAGTCCCGTAACTTACTTTAAATCGTCAAGCCGATTCAGACAGTATCTCTTAAAGACATAAGTTATAGTATAAAGGAGGAATTACCTTCTAATAAATGGAATTTGCAATTTCCAATAGTGAAAGGACCGTGTGTTAGCTCATTTCTAAACCTGTTCAAAAGCAGGGTAAATCGCTCTGAATATGTTCCTGACTCTTGATAAAGCCAGGAGTAATAATCAGCTTTAGATACTAGTGTCTTCGAACAGCATTACTTCAGTGATGACAGAAGTCAGCCGATCGTACTAATCAAAGCCGGCCTTTTCTGAGTCCAAATACCAAGAGCCTTCTTTTATTACGGGATGAGTATAGCACCCAATATCACAATAAGATCAGTAAGTCATCATTAGGCTTCCCTTTAAACCCTTTGCCACTGAAGGCTGTTTGCTCGCTCAATCTATCCCCCGAGATTATCCTAGCGAAGGATTGAGCGTGAGTATTCGATTGCCACCGATAATAATCCAACACTTCGCAATCTGCGATCTAGATCGAGCTATCCAGTGACGGATTTTACATTGTCGATCGAAAAATTTACATGTTCACGACTTTAGCTGCAGCTCCGTAGCCGTAGTAATTAACAACAGAAAGCGCGTACCGAGTCTTGGAAACTCGCGCTCTGCTTTCGACCAGAATCGTACTGCCTTTCGACGGTGCACTAATATACTACAAGCTTTTAATTTCGAAATGAAGCTCCTTATGAATAGGATTAAACACTCTCTGCCCTAACCATGAAAATTGAGCTCACCCATGAGCAAACAACATTTACCTTGCCACTGAAACTTCCATTCATTCTCAATGTTTGAAGGTCCTGTAGGTTCTTGTAAAAAAACTATCATCGGCATTTTTAGCTGCGCTATCTTAACCCATGTAAAGATCAGATTTTATTTATGAAATAGCTCACGGAATACCCTCTACTAAGCATTCAGAGACAATAGGTTAAAATTATAATTAAGCTAATGAGTCTCAGTTAGAACCACTGAAAGGCTCGCCCCATAAACAATAGTATGACGATGAAAGCCTTAAAAAAGAAGGCAACTAGTGCAGGCCTACCAGTAATAGATATAAAGAAAAAAGAAGCCTCTGGAATGAACTTAGCCACACACAAACAACAAACAAGCATACTTAACTGAAAACGTACAAACACAACGCAATAAACATAGCCCCCCCCCCCCCCCCCCCCCACAATGTGCGCCTACTACCAACCCGCCCAAAATAGTCAGCAGCGTAGAAGGGCAATGCCCTAACACTTCGCGGTGTTGCCCGTCGCTAAGGAGCCTTACAGCAATCTCAACTCCAAAAAAGTATGCTCAGCAAAAATATTACATATTCAAGCACGTAAGATAAATTCAAAAATAACACTTACTAAGATTTACATAATTTAGCTCAGATTACGAAATCACACCGAACCCACGCGTTTACACAAACTATCTTCAAAACTCTGCCTTCGAAGCAAGATTATTGCTTGGGAGCCGAAACTTTGAATGGCAACATCTTTTTCCAACTTTTCTGAGGTGATTTAGGCGAAGAAATGACCTTTGACAGCTACAAAAGAGAAAGAAACAAAAACCAGAGCAGACAGCATAACGAGTCGAAAATTTATTCACGCGTGGGTTCGGCACTAAAACAAAATAAAGCTTGTTTCTGGATGATTTCAGCCTTATAAGCCAGCAAATGGTTCAAAATTACTTACTCCAACCTTAAAAATGTCCTGACTTCCATTTCCGAAAGATTTGGCCGCACTTTTGGGCAAATAAACCCGATGTCCGCCATAACGCTTTATACATACTAATTAGCCAAATATTGACAAAATGGTACGTTTACCGAGGTTGGGGAGGGGGGGGGGGGCGATTGGGTAATTACAGGAGCCCATGACCCCTGGTAATTACAAGAGTCTCTTGGTAATTACTAGTATGAGTTTTTTTTTATGTTCTAGTCCGTTATTCTCTGTTGTTCAACTCTGAAATTATACCAAAATAATTATTCGCCGAAGGCTCAGTGAATATTAAATCGAAAGCCTTACGGTCCTTACCGTGTTCGTGGCAGCTTTAGAAACCAAGCGCCTCTGCCTTGCGAGAAATTAATTTGAAGATAAACATTGCTCACAAAAATAAATTTTACACTTAATGCGCTACGAGCTCTTCATTTCCCCAAGCGCTTCGTTTAGCTTGTGTTTTTTGCTCAAAAGTTTTGGATCGTAATCGGCCAATAAGAAAATGGCATAGTTTCCCATGAGGTTCGCATCTTCCGAGATATGTTTGAGATTTACCGCTCATTTCAATGCAAACACAAACTTGCGTGGATCATTCATATGCTAAGTTGAAAACAATCGTTTTCCAATTGTCCAATTAAACCTTGAGATTTTCGATCTTAGACACTATAAAAGGACTTAAAGAAGCTAACAATTTTCACAGTGCTCTTGTTAGTTGGTAGTTGCGATCACCTGGTCAGTACTTTGTTCAGTAATCATGTCCATCAGACAGCTATGCAGACAGACAACCAAGCGCCCATCGAATGCGCTTTTTTACTTCCGGGACGAGGAAAAAACTGGAATCGCGCCAATTCGAGTTGTCGTTGACAAACAGCTTGATCTTGTTGTGGGAATAGTGGTAACCGTCAACTGGAACGGACAAAAAACGGAAGGCGAGATTCCAGCTTTGAATGGTAAGTTTTCAATTTTATTCTTCAGTTAGGGCAAAGAAGTAGTACACTTTCTCGTAGAATATTTGTTGGAAAAAATCAATGCCAATCTTTTATGTCAATGACCTCTTATGGTTCGGTGTTCGTTATTGTGGAGGGTTTATTAGTTGCGCCAAGCACATGCTTCGAATGATATTCACTCAATTAGCTTGGGTTAATTGACACATACATGTAGTCCTAACAATATTCCCATTTTCTTTTAGATGACCTTACAGTCCTGAACACAAAGGATTTAGAGTGGTCTAAACAGAACCTCCCTGGTACTGTGAGCCCAGAGTCAGAGAACCCTGACAAAAGAGAAAACACCACGCCTACTAGTCAGAGCCTCCAAAAGAGAGTGGCAAGCAGCCACAAGGTAAGTTCATTGTAACTTCTTCCATTAAAACAAAATTCATGCAGCTAGATTTGCTGACCACTCAGCTGTTTGATCACTTCGATACCAAAACTTTGTTTAACACTGGCATGACCCGTTTTTCTAGAATTGCTGCTTATTGAAAGAAGGGAATAAACACGGGCTCTGTATAATCATCATGTAGACAGCAAACCACTAAACCGAAACCAACGTTGCTTTTTAAGTCCACAGGTCAGTTTCTCTCTCATTATACACATTTTTGTTTCAGCCCAGTTCAGCGGACAAACCTGAATCTACCGCTTACGAGGAATTCCTAGTCCAGCAAAAGAAGCGAGCCCTGGAGTGGAAGTCAAACCGCGAGGCCAAGAAGGCCAAAGCACCGTCTGGTCGAGACCATCGCGAGGACACCGTTTCTGTTCTGCGCCAGCAGCTTTAATTTCCGCCAAGACTGAGGAATGCTACGAACTGAAGACCAAATTGGAAAGTATTGAAGCAGCAAACTCCCAGATCCTCAGGAACCAAGTGGAAATGCATGATAACTTTTTTAAGGTAATGTCTGTAATATTTGTCTAGACGTGTTCACTGAAGACACTATTAGTTATTAGGAAGAAGTCTGTAGATTTAAGCACTGTGTGAAAGTCGCATTATTTTTTTATATATAATAAACATTCCCTTTAATTTGGTCCATATTCAACCCTTACCAAAGATAGCTTTGCTTTACTAAACAAAATTTGTGCAGGCATAAAATTTATCGAGGCAAACATTCTCGCGAAGTAGTGAGACTTGATTTGACGCTTACTATTTTTTTGATGTTTCGTTCAAGACGTTTCGGCTGGTGGCATAAGTCTTACTGATTAAGGCTTAAGCCCCAGCCTAAACGTCTTGAACGAAACATTAAAAAATAGTCAGCGTCATGAACGAAACATTGAAAAATAGTCAGCGTCAAACCATTTTCTCACTATGTTAGCTCCTGATTACCACTACTCTATTTTTATTAACACGAAGCTTTTAATAAGCCGGCTTTGTTTGTTGTAATTATGTACGATTATTGCACGAAAGAAATCTCAGAACCGATACAAATAACCTACTGTAAATTAATTTTACTCGTTCGTTTTCTACTACTCAGCTCGCGAGTAAAAGAAAGTTCACTCTTAAGCTGGTGCTACGCCATTCATCGCGACTTATATGCATAACAAAACCTCGATGTAAAGTCATATAATAACGAAACCTCTTTATTTTAAATAGATACGCGAAATATGTTATGGGTGGCTCAAAAATAACCCTGCAGCTCCCTTTTTTAGACTTGCCTACATCTGTATATAATTCTTCTCTAATCGACATTGCATGTTAACTGCTTACAGCTCCTAGAAAAACATGCAGACCTCTGTGTCAGAAATTAAAGAGAGCCTCATCACACGTTCTGATGCCTCGAACCTGGAAAGACGCCTCGAAGTACTGGAGGGACAGGCCGCAGAAAATCAATTTGACTTGGTAAGAAAATCGTAAAAAAATTACTTTGTTCCCTGATTCGGACGCCCCATAATTGCATTCAGTTTATTATTGCTTCTAGATTCGAACAACTGCTAATCTTTACTGATTCATTTTTCCAGTTTTCAATTTCCTGCTCTTATTTAATAGATAATTCATGCTAGTCACTAAATTAGTGCGATGCTATAATTTATTTCGCACATAACAGATATTCGGCGATATATGTGCGTTGCCAAAATTTTGTCTGAAAATTTGCAAAACTGTGTATAACCACTCTGGCTGTGAAATATGTTACGTTGACAGTCTGTTGAATAACCTTTTTTTCATTTCACCAGCTGAATGCCATTATTCCCGAATGTGAAACTTCAGCCGAGGGCGCCGCGGAACCGGAAAGAGAGAACGAAGACCTGTCCACTATCGATTACGACACCCTGGATGTTCTTCGCGAGGAAAGCCAAACTACCGAGACACAAGAAACCGCTCCCCGGATTGTTTGTGACATTCCTTGTTGACCCCAGCCCTGAATTCAATGTTGTGCAGTAATTAGCTCTGCGCTGGTCTGTGTAGTTAAGAAAAGCAATTGTTTGAGGAAAAAGGGGAATATATTTTGTCCAAAATGTTTTAAAAAACATTTATCTCAGCGCGTTGCTGCCTGTTGTAGATCTCATAAGATCTCTTGATGAACCATTAAATTCTCAAGACATTTTGAGTACTGCCTTTGCCAGTTAAATTTGGATTGGGAAGTTCTCTAATTTGCTACAAAACCGGGAAGAACATGATTTAACTGTTGTTTAACAGTAATTCTCGAGACACTCAATGACTTCCAGCAGATTGAAGTCCATGTGAATGAGTTAATTAAATTGATAATTTCTGATCAAGGTTTTCTTGTTGCTATTAACAATACAGATTACAGACATTGGATGTAAAGAAAATCTTCTTTTAAAGAGAATGGTTGAAGTCATGTTATTGTTGTTCCACCACTTCAGTATAAATCAGGTCTCAAACAAACGATGATAAAGCTGGCAGAAAAGCTGTAAGTAGCATGCATACAGCCATTTATCCTGGGCTTGAAAATGCTGCCCTTGGTCTTAAAATTGGCTGTATCAGGAGCCATAATCAGGGACGGAGACCGTAAGTCTTGGGATGCGCGTGGACCCATGATAGGGGACAATTTTTCTATTTTTAGAACAAATTGCGCCATCCTGACGTCATATATCCGCGCTGATCCACGCACGTGTCCTTGGCCTCTCGCGTGGATGTTGTCACGTTGTGTGATGAAATTGTGAGAGTTGCGATATCCTCTTGCCCGATTTTTCCACAGCAATGGCAGGGAATAAGGCAGAGAAGAGAAGCAGGGCTCTTCTATGTACGTTTTATGCTCTGATTTAATGGAAAAGGTGTGTTTTTCAAGGTCCGAGAATTTCTTTAATTTGGCGCTGTGAATGAATAAAATCCGCTCCGCCGGCTAGTTGTAAGCGTAAACTTTTGTGTTTATTGTATAGAGTTTCTGTAAGAACACTGTTTTACTCCGGTATCGAGCTGTTAATTTGTGAGTTTGCCAAACAATGCTTATGCATAACCAAAACCTGTTTTTTGATAGTTTCTTGTTGTTTCTGCTCGTTTGGCTATTTTGCAAAAGTTTTTGTCTGACGCGTACGAGTAGTTCATTTGCATAGTGCATGTGTGTTTTCTTCTTTTTTTCGCTGCGAAAATAAAATAGACAAGGAGTTTTAACTCAATCGAAATCTTTATTCGAGTTTTGATATACAAGCGTCATCGTAACTTTTCTGATTATTTCTGCTGTTTTCACATATTTTTCAGCTAAGCTTTTAATATGTTCTCAAACATTAATCAACCATCAACATTAGAGATATTATATGAGTTCGATATACGTTTCACACCAAAGTGCGAAGTCCAATTTGTCATGTTTTACTAGCTGTGCAAAGACACGCATCGGCGGGCGCTCTTACTCATCGACACAGACAATTTATTGGATTTACACAAACAAAAACCAAGCAGCATCTACGGACATAAACCTATTGTCACTTATTGGGCCTAAACGCTGCTATATCAACTAGTTCTTTTTTCTTCTGTGTTATGGAAAAGCTGTTTAATCTTCTTCATATGTGAAATTTAGATGGAGTAATGTGAAGTTGTCGTAAAAGGAGCACGTAACTCAACTTGGTCAGAGATAAAAAGCGGGACATACCTAAATTAGGCACCGTCTTCACTCATACTGGAGCAACTTACGGCGTAAATACTTAATCAAAATTCCAACAGCCATGAGGCGTTGAGTGATGGGCCAAAAGGATCCAAAAGCATAAACGATTTCGGGAATTTCGGACGCCATTTCCCCTGCGCGACATCCGCGAAAATCCTCGCAGCAATGTGCGCGCGTGTGCCGCAGGCGATGGCGCAATTTGTTCGAAAAATAGAAAAATTGTCCCATATCATGGCGCCAACCCCAATACTAGAAATTGCGCGCGCTTACGGTCTCCGTCCCCGATTATGGCTTCTGCTGATATCTTTTATTTTGTCCTGTTTTTATTTTTATAAGTTTTTTAATAATAAAAATATATATACACAATTCTACAAACATTACTTACAATGCATGTCTCATTGCTATGTTCTACTTATATAATACTGAACAATACATGTGTTACTTACAATGCAGGTTACTTACGCTGGCAGTATAAAACTGAATAAAGTTACATGTACTGAAAATACAATAAGTTGCATTATTATTCATTCAAAATGTTTCCCTGTTTGCTGATTGGTTGAAACCATGTGCATAATTCACCATAACAAGCTGTTGTTGACCAAATTTGGAAGAACTCTGTCCTATTGAACCACTGACGTCAAACATTTTGTGGCATTGAACCATGACGTTAAAATGAGGTCAAAAGTTCAGGCCACTGCAGGTTGATTGACTGTTTTGACCAAGAAAACCTGGGGACATGGTTGTGTTATTTTTGGTGAGCAGAAAACTGAGTGAAATGGGAAAACTCCTTTAAGAGCGGGGCAGTATTTCGAATGAATATTTAGTGAATTTGGCTTTTTGTAGGATGTGAAGAATTCTGCAGATCTTCGAGGGTGTTATTCACTGAGGCTGAAGGCTAGATCTGCAGAATTCTTTATATCCTCAAAAGCCGAATTCAATAATTGCCAATTACAGGTTACTTAGTCTATCTTCAATACAATACTTTACTTACATTTCTTGCTGAATATAACAGTTCCTTACAACTCATTGTATGAAATCCTTAATAATAACCTTTATTTAAAGAGGGTGACACCTATTATAACTATAAAGTATTCCCCTAGTGGCTCTCTAAAAACAAAAAATACTGAATAGAAACTACAACAATGTCGATCTGGCACATATTCACTTGCTTTTCTTATTTACTTTATGATTAAATTTACATATTTAAAATAACTAGTAGTTAAGTACTACTGTTATTAATAATGCTATGCAATAACTACTGTAACAGTTAAATTATCTGTTTGTAAGTATAGCTACTTAACAATAATATTTAAGAAATAGAAAACATGTACCGTGTTTCTATCGAGTTATACAAACACGAGTGGAAGTTGGGAGAATGAGAAATGCTGTGGGAACATGAGCCACAGGCGAGTGTTTCCACAGCTTTTTCGAGTTCTCCCAAATTTTCACGAGTGTTTGTATAACTCGATAGAAACACGAAATACATGTTTTCTATTTCTTTCAGAAAACACCATGACGAGAGAAAGGAAAACAACTTGTTAAATTTTGATTTCAAAATGTAAATTCTCTTTGCTCGCGCCATCACTACGTCAACAGCACGCGCTATTTCTGTGTCTCCATCGAGTTATACAAACACGATTTTAACCAATCAGTTCGCGTGCTTTCTTAGGACTGTTTTCTAAATAGATTTAGGTCACCCTAAAAGCGGAGCTCCTGTAGCCCCGATTAGGCTAACCCAGGATAAGGTTGAATTAATTTTGATTTGAGTTTTGTAACTTTGCGGTGGGGTTTTGTTTGGCTTTCTATTTTGAGTTTAATAATCACAAAACCGATACACAAAACAAAAACATTTGCTGAGAAGAAACAGTTATAATGGGGTTTACTTTTAAACCTGGATTAGAGTTAACAGGCTTCCGAAAAACCCGGCTCTGTTTTCAACAAGTAAACCTGACATAATAATACTTTAATAATCTTCAGGACAGTCAAACTCTGGAATTCACTGGATTCTTCTCTTAAGTTGAAACCAACACTACAGCACTTCAAACGTTGCCTGAAGAGAAACCTTGTCTCAAACGTTTTTGTGACTTAATTGTTTTACATTTGTGATTTTTTTTTAAATTTTATTTTTATTTTTTTTATTTTATTGATTATTTTTAATTAATAATTGATCAGTTTCATTATGCCATTTTACTTACTAGTTGATTAGTTGATTGATTTATTTGTATATATAGTATTAATTATCTCTATTCTGAAAAGCCCATTTGGGACGAATAAAGTATGTATGTATGTATGTACATAGCCCGCAATCCAATCAAAACCCAGCACTTGGTCAGTGGTCAACTTTAATAAAACACGTGACCTCGATGAGCTATAAACTTGAGCCCGCGATATGGTCATGTGAAACTGGTCAGCGGATAACTTAATTTGACATGTGTCAATTGATCATAACACGTCATATATCAAAAAAGTACACGGTAAACTAAGGCTGCATGTCTCTGTCAACCTATTATTTGGAGTATGGCCGCCATGTTGCGCGACTCCACCACTCCCGCCGCCGCCGTCATCGTACGTACGCGCCCACCAGAACTACCGCTGGCCACAATAACATGAGAAAATCAATTCATGGGTTCCCTTTATTTCCCTATATGGGTATGGGGCTCTGCTTGGCTGCCCTTTGGGCCGCCGGAGCTCCGCTATAAGCATGCATATTACTATCATGCCAGATTAAATCCAGTCATGAAACCCATGAAACTACCAGACGGAGAGGTGTTGGATTCAGTCTCATTTAAAAAAAAAGGTTAAAAGTGAAATAAATGTCGCGATGACAAGAGTCGTAATTAAAGAGTGTAGGCAGAGATGACAAGAATAATACTGTAATGCATCAATCCATAGAAATTACATCGAATAAAGAACAAGAACAACAGTAATGACGGTCGAGCTCTTCGCATGTGAGAAAAAACTAACCGGCCATGTGCTCTACATATGGGACCAGTATACTAAATGTCATGACTTCTGACTGCGATGTGCGACTACATATTGACAGCGTGAAAACAATTCTATGAGTTAACTCTGTTCATAGTTACTGTAGTTGTTATGAGTTAAGTCTACTCCACAATAAAGAATTGTTCAAGACATTTCAAAAATCAAACTTCATACTTTGCTCTTAGGCAGAAGGCTTAACCAAGTTTGTACCTAGTAGGCAATTTATTGCTTAATTAGTATATAAAGCTAACTAATATAAAATGTTAAATCCTCCTCTGCTGTTCCTACTGATTGTTTTGTATGTTTTATTTAGTTTCTTATTCTTTCAGAAAACAACAGGGTTCCTCTGCCTATCTTATTGAGGTAGGGGTTCTTCATACATGGGAATGTTTGGTTACTTAACAGCATTTGAAGAAATGGTGAACCAGGTGAAACAAGTAGTGTTAACTGTGTATAAAAGCTGTTTTCTACATTGATAGTTTTAGGAGTAAATGTAGTTTTAACTGTTTCTCTTATTAAAAGTATCTAGATACCAGTATGACCTGTATTAACAATTTATAAGGAATTTCTGCTGACTTAAAAGTATATTATGTAACTTCATACACGTGTACACATAGGGGTTTTGCATAGCCTTTTAACTAGGAGAGCTTGTACCTGGAAGGTGGGGCTTTCAAGCAGCTTTGGAAATGTACACTGTACTGATCGCACTGAACGAGACAGTGCCAAACTTGTTGCATTATTGGCTATGGCTAGGAAGTTACTATTAATTAAATGATTTTGTCCTCAAAACTTGTCTCTTGGCTACATGTATTTGTATTTGAGGTACAGTGTTCTGTAAGGAAATGAGCAGGTGTGGGGCTATGGTTGTATCCATATTAGCATGTTAAGGTTATAAGCTACCACAAACCTTCTTGTATCTTGTTTTATTCTGACACTTACATGCCGATAAATCTTAATGGTCCTCAAAGTTCCCATCTACTCTACTGCTGCTCCACTGCAACATTGTATAACAATGAATTGTGTGTAAAATGAAGACCTTCTGCCTGGTTGAATGAACTTCATAAACCTCAGCCCACCCGACTATACAATGATCTCAGTAAGTAAAAGTGTATGGTTGCATGACCCTCTTGGAGCTAAAACGGTTTTGTAGTGTTAAACTTTTTTGTGCAAAAAAAAAAAAGAATTACCGTGTATTGAAAAGATTTTTTTGCGTGTTTCAGAACCTATTGGAGAATTTTGATGACATTGTAATAACAGTTGGCAGTGGGGGAAGTGCAGCAGGAATTGCCATCGCTAACTACTTGACAGGATCAAAACTCAAGTATGATTTTGCTTTTGTATACAGGAGACAGATATGTCCAAAAATGCAGGTTAATGAAATTCACGCTCTTTATGATAAGCATCACAAGGTGTCCTATTTCCTAAAAAGTCATCAAAACATACATAACACTGTCAATATGAATATGAAAATGACACTTTGTGATGCTTATTCATAAAGAGCATTGAATCTCATTCGCCTGCATTTCTGGACATAGGTGACAGAAGACACAGTAGACATGAGACACTAGACCCTGGACACCAGGGTACCAGGACACCGGAATACTGGACACCACAGACGTTGGATATACGACACTAACTAGAAGACATTAGACATTCGCAACAAGACACAGAACACCACTTCCTACTCACTGGACACTAGCTATATGTACATAATTATATCTAGTTTATTAGGTATAGTGTATATTTCCCAGAGACTTGGCAATGGGTACTTCACTTACTTAATGCTAGACACTAGATACTGGAAACTGAATGCTACACATTGAGTTCTAGAAAGTTGACTTAAGATGTAAGACACTAGCCACTCAATCAACCAGACGATGTAGTATGATAGACAAGTTAGATATCAGACAGGAGGCAGTTGGGACATCGACTATTAGACCCATGGGACTTGACATGAAGATTGAGCATTAGATATCAGAAACTTTACGATAGACATTGGTCACTAGACATTAGACATAAAAAATTAAATACCAGACAATGAGAACCAGACACTAGACACTACGGTGTAAACAGTTCACTACACAGGACACTAGTTACTGATATGGACACTAAGACAAAACATTTTATTCATGACAATCAACTGACACTGTTATTCATAAGTAATATGAAACCTGACAGGCTTTACTTTGTCTCCTGTGTATGTAGGTGTTATGCTGTAAATGTGTGTGATAATGCAGCATATTTTATGAGAAAAGTAATGAGGATCTGAGGATGGGAGGATTAGATGTCCAAGCAGAAGATATAATTGATATTATTGAAGGATACAAGGGAAAAGGATATGCTATATCCTCTCAGGAAGAATTAGGTAAATGTCTCATTTTATTTTGGTTATTGTGACATTTTGAAAATGTACACAATGCACATTGTATATGTGTCACTGCACTTTTATATTCTACCTTTTGGTGAGTCTGAGACTTCAATGCCCCTTAACCCTTTAGTGCCCAAGGGGTCTCCCTTTGACGAGTAAAATCGTCTGGTGTTAGACAGAGTAAAATCTGTAAGTCACTATTGGCCATTAAAGGGTTAAAGGAGATAGTTTTTTAACCCTTTACTGCCCCAGGGGTCTCCCTTTGACGAGTAAAATCGTCTGGCGTTAGACAGAGTAAAATCTATAAGTCACTATTGGGCATTAGGGCCACAATCTATTAGTTATCAGCCAGAAATTATTTTTTTTCCTGCATAATTTTGACCATTGTTTCTTTGTGGAACATGGATGTCCTTGTACATTACAACAAATATAATTCTGTCCAAATGGCACAAAATCCACCATACTGGATGGTGAGACATCCCAAACAGAAGCAAGTGTAGCTTGGCTGGTTGAGGTCACTGTTTTTGAGATGTTACACTCTGTTGCCATCCTGCAAGGGGATTCTTAACATTACTCTATGTTCCAGCATGCAAAAGGCTAATCTCGAAACTCTTTCAGTCATTATGCATTCTCTCAACCAGTAATACACCATTTTACAGTTGTTGGCTTAGTGACCTGTCCTCTGAATGGCAGCGAGGCTGGAGTTGACCTTGTTTTGATACAGACCTCACTGCTTTTATTGTGCAAATCAAGTTGTTCTTATGCTAACTAGTTGGCATTTACATGAGAAAAGTTGAGAGGTCTGTATCAAAGCAAGGTCACCTCCAGCCTCACTTGCATTCATGGCCAGGTAACTAAGCACACAACTGTAAAATGACCTATTACTGAATCTAATCAATTATGATATGCAGAGAACATTCTAGAGATCTCCAGTACTACAGGAATAATGGTGGACCCTGTGTACAACATTAAGGCAATAAGAGGGATGCTTCATGAGATGATAAACAATCCTGAGAGATTTAAAGGACACAGAATACTTCACATTCACACTGGTAACTAATAAGTGTGATAATGCTACCTTTATTCTTCAAGGAACTGAGGTTATCAGGCCAATCAATGCACGGTCTCAGCAGCATTACTCTGGGCTTTAAATATTTATCTTTTCTTGCTTGTGTTTTGTAATTACTTCATCAGAAACAATGACTGCATGAGCAGTTTTCCTCATATAAATTTGCATAAATGATTTTGAAGTCTTGTTTTGAATTTGGTGTATTTCTTGCAGTCTCTAATGCATATTTAAACACAGGTCAATGGGAAATGTTTTGGTTTGTTGAATTTTGCACAAATTGAGCACTGAGAATAGAGTCACTCTTTAAATGAATTGATACTCACAACTTAATTCGATATTCAATTCTCAGAAGTATCAAGTATCAAGTTTTGACTTATAATTGCCCATACTGTGTAATCATTGATATATTTTTGACATGAGATCCCCTAATCTGGAAGACTGCATGCATATGGCCTCTAATGAAAATTGAAGTCTCCCACATGTAGTTCTGTTGTTCTGCTTTAAATAGGCCTTTTGCAACAGTTGGTCACGTGACGTGCTTTTCAAAAACACACTGATTAATCATTGGTAATGCATAATGTTATCAGAAATGGAAAGAACAGTTCCAAATGAGCTTACATGCAAATTTTCAGATTTATATCTTTTAAGGGGGAATTTTTATGGACGTTAAAAATTAGAAGGATTTGTATGAAAAGAAGTCGCTTTGCCCTCCAGTCACGCTCCAGTGGTTTTCCATACAAATCCTTGTAATTTTGCAAGTTTTCAAGCTGCCATAAAATCTTTGCCTTTCGGTGTAAGGGCCTAGAAATTTCCATTTTTCCTAATATTTTACCCCTCTTTCTATCTCCAATGGTTATATGCCGGCAGCTTCTTTTGGTAGTGATTAATAACAGAAAAGGTTTCTGGAGGGCAAAGCTTCCTCGCTTCCATACAAAACCTTCTAATTTTGCAATATTCAAATCGTCATTAAATCTCAACCTTATACGGCATTGGTCTGAAACTTGGTGTCCTGGTTATTTAGGTTATAACATGCTCTTTCCAGCTCTGAAATTCATTTTGTTGTAGCTAAAAGTTTAGAAATTATCGGTCACGTGACCAACTGTTGCAAAAGGCCTATTTCAAACTTTCAACTGGAAGTTCATTTACTGTATTATGAATATTGTCCACTTGATAGGAGGAGTGTTTGGTTTGTATGAAGGAAGAATGGATCCATTAGTCACAAGCTGTGCAATGGGTACAAATGAAGTTCATTACTGGGGAGACTTGAATGATCCTGTGCCGTGCTGAATTTCAGAAGCGATTTCTTAATTTTCCTGCTTACAATCATTGTCAAGAAGGAAGATTACATAGCAAGAATACAGATTGTCATCACCTGGATGATACTGACTCCATGTACAATACAATCCAAGACACTTTCAGAAATAAAATTAATGTCACGGTAATCTGCATCACTAATAAGAATCTGATGATTTGTTTGATCTGATACAGTATTTTGTGTATTGTGCACAAATGTGTGGGCATCCAATTAAAGGTCAGAATGTGCAGTTCCTAGAAAATATCGATACCCACCTCATGAGAAGGCATTTGAAATTCAGAGGGGGTGGGGGATTGCAAACATCAATATTTTTAAAGGTAAGTAAGAGGTCAAACTGGAATCTCCATCAGGGTGGTAGTCTCCTCTGCAGCTGTTTTTGAGATGTCACGCATGGATACATCCCAACAAA
>JAHPZR010010252.1:0-12500 GCA_019787425.1 Platygyra sinensis
TAGGGGATGGGGGGTTCTGTAAGGCCAAAAAATTTAAAGAAATGTATGGAGCTTAATTGGAATTTCCAGAGGGGTGGGTGGGAAGGGGGGGGGAGGGGCATCTTACAATCCTTCTGTGAGGGAGGTATGGATATTTTCTGGAATTACACATTATGACATAACAGTGTATGTCAGGATGTTCATTCAGCAATACAAAACATCCTTATGTAGTTATTTAGTTATGCTAATGTCACCAGGGCAGGTAAAAAATTTTCACTTGCCCTCACTTAAATATTATGTGCCGTTGTAGCAGCTAGTATAGAAATCAGAAGGCAAAATGCAAAATTACTAATCCACGCATTCAATCTAGTGTTTCATGATAACTAGAAATTTTTGCACACTCATTGGGTGACAGTTTTATGTCAATATGCAGACAGACACATGAATTTATAATTTATGTGATATGTCAACAAGTGAGAGCAGGCAATTTCACAATTTGTTATCGTAAAAACCACTTGATGTCAGTTTCTCATGCATCTGTCCTGTTAATGACAATGAACTTTGTAACAACATTATTAAAGTACTCTTTGGATCTGCTCGGATATTGCCTCACGGATCCACAGGTACCGAAAATGTTACAACGAAATTAATCATCAATAACAATCATCAATAATTTCACTTGCTCACTGAGCCACTGAAGTTATTTTTTCACTTGCCCAAAAGCAAATTTACTTGCCCCATGTAATCGCACCTATTTTTGTTCTTTTTCTTTCCCTGTATATCACTAGTGTGACCTGTACATGTAGGCTTAAATAATATTTTCTGCGAACCAAGTCTCGCAGTTAATCTCTTTGTGCCATAATAGCATAAAGGTATAACTATAAGATTTGTATATGTATAAGGGTATTGAGCCATTCATGTGAGAACTTGAAAGAACTGCTACCTGAACCTTGTTGTCAAGCTGAGATTTTGAGCATCATCCCTTTCCAAAGCAATGTGCAAAAAACGAAGAATAATCTACATGTATTTATGCCCTTCCAAATCTGTAGTTTTTATCATCATTTACTCTTTTGTTGAAACAACCTTTGCTTCGATCGTACAGACCTTTGGTTTCGATCGAATGAACTCTCGATCGAAACAACCTTCGATCGAACTGACTTGTTACCCTTAGTTTACTTTATCCTTGAAACGGGTTAAATGTAGTCGTACAACACAACAAATTGCTGCAATCATTGAATCATTGCTTACCTGATGTTGTTGTCTCGAACGCACCGCCATATTGATGTCTTCAAGGTTACCAAGGATCGCCAGGACACTTGATTTTCCAAGCCAAAGCAGAGTTCAAACAGCGGAAAAAAAAAGCGAAAAAAGATCGATCGACTCTTGTGCTGAATTCGACATTTTCACACCTTCAAGAGGACGCCAGAATATGGCGGGAAAACTGAGAGAACCTGGTACCTAATGTGGAAAACCGCTAGATAGATAGAGGTACCGTGATGGAGGACCCCGGGCCAACAACTCGGCCAACAAACGATGATCATCCTCTCTTTTAACAGTCTGGTTAAAAAGATGCGTAAAAGCAGTGATAACTAAGACGCTCTTTGAAAAAACAACGCAAACACGCATTTTTATACGTTTACGCGTTCCATAAAGACGCAGTAAAATCGACCGGCGTAAAGAAAGTTAAAGTTCCATAAAGGTTGTTGCGTAAAGATCAGTAAAGAGTGTTAAAGATGAAAGAGGACCCTAATTACGTATTTCTTTTGAAGATGAATAAGACATAATTATTCACTTCTTTAAGTATTTCTCTGAACAGAAAGTTGCGAATTATATCCATGCGGATCCTTGTCCTTTACGAACATTTAATATCCTTTACGCAGTCTTTACGAGTTCTGGCGTAAAGAAAGTTAAAGATCCGTAAAGGTTGTTGCGTAAAGATTGGTAAAGCATGTTAAAGATGCGTCAAGTATGTAAAGTGAAACAGGTCAGAATAATTACATATTACTTTTGAAGATGAATAAGACATAATTATTTCACTTCTTTGAGTATATTTCTGAATAGAAAGTTGCGCATTATATCCATGCGGATCCTTATCCTTTACGAACATTTAATATCCTTTACGAAGTCTTTACGCGTTCTCTGAATTTACGCATCTTTACGGAACGCAGAACTTGTCCGTAAAGAAGAGGCCTTATATTTACGGTTCTTTACGCACGAGTTAAAGATCCGTAAATTGTGGATTTCATGCTGTGAAGGCTAGCCGTGAAACAATAACTTGCGAATGAGCAGAATCGTCATCAGTCCACCCTGACATGGATGATCACACTGGATATGCTAACTTTTTGTTTTTAAGCACAATCCAGACAGTTTCCTAACTTGACATGAGAGGATATGTGGTCACTTAGTGAATCTTTAACCCTTAACCCGTTACACCCTAAAAGTGCACACCTATAGATTTTACTCTGTCCAATGCCACACAATTTTACTTGTCAAAGGGAGACCCCTTAGGGCTTAAAGGGTTAATGTAGTATAACAGTGGAAAAGACATCTCCAAACAAACCCTTCACCATTGTACATGTTACTTACTCAATGAATTCTTTTCTAACTGTATGAGAACCTTCAGCATATTTCACAATAACTACTGCGCAAATAAAAAATGCTCCAACTGTTCCAAATACACTGAAAATAAAAAAAAAATTAACAAGTTGTTAAGTGAAACAAACAAAAAAGCCATTACAAGTAATTAAACAGAATTACTGGTATTGAAATTTCAGTGGGGTTACATACTCCACATAGAAGACACAAATTTTATGGAAATAGAAATTAATGATTAACTACTTTCTGATTGAACTCAATCCATCATGTTAATATTGCACATTAGTATATACTAAAACAGAGGATAGTGTTAAACGCGCGCGCTGATTGGCTCGTCAAACTCCGAATATCCTGTGCTATTTACCTCCAAGATACTCGGGAAAAAATGGCGTCAAAGTTTGCATCCGTGACAAGTGAAGAAATCGTCTAAAGTAATTTTTTGTGGTGTATACGATCTCACTGTTTTAGTATATACTAAAACAACTATTCACCTCAGTGTTGGATATTTACCTCGCCGCTTCGCGGCTTGGTTAATATCCACTGCTAGCCACCTCCACTTCGGTGAATAGTTGTTAATTATCGCAAAACTGACTGTATTATTAATATCAGTAGAATTTTCATCTTTAACACTGACCCAAGTGGTCAAAATTAAAAGCACGGTTTATCATATTTATTTATGACTGACACCGAGGTTTCTTAATTTTGTTTCCAGTTGATCAAACAATACATTTCCATCATGATGGCTTTCCAAAGACCCCGCCACATGAAACAGCGCAGATAAAAAACAAAAACTAGTTGGGAATATTGTATTTTAAGATATTTTCATGTTGAACCAAGTCAGTCTGCCAAAATCCAGCTCAACCCTGCAAAAAATGAAATTGACCTAAAAAGGCGATAAAAGCCCTTGTTGCATGAAATCTTTCTATGAAGATTAGGGATGTTAGGGAGCTTAAGCACGCGCGTTTTTTGAGACGCAGACGGTGACCGAAAGTGAGCTGTTTTCACTTTTAACTTGCCCTCACACAGCCACATTGACATTGCTAAGTATCTTTTCTCCAATCAGGCCATCTGATAGGGTGCGGAAAAAAAACTGAAAGTTATGCGGAAATTTTTGGCAATATTATGCGGAAGAAAGTGACGATTATGCGGAAAAGACGCCAGATTATGCGGAAATTTCTACAATTTAATAAAGTTGCTCCCATGGCTTTTTCCAACGTATAAAATACACGTTAACGTCTTACCAATAATTTTAGTCCTCTATGACAAGTTTGACCTTTTGCTGCCATTCGTGGACACGTATTACTTCGTTCAGGGCAAGTTTTCTATGGTTTTCGTTCCAGGTTATTGTGTTTGTCTGAAGCTTAGTAACCAGGCATTAAATCGGACGAGAAAAACTGGAAACCACTAGAACTAAAACCCAGGCCTATCACCAGAAGATGTACAGAACGCCTGGAGACTTAAAATTGTTTACGAACGAAAAGACGTGTTTTCGTCGCTGTTTTGGGTGAATAACTTCTTCAAAATGATCAATCTCTTCGATATTTTTGCTTCTGATGATGGTAATCAGTTGCTTTCTTGCTTATATGTAGCAATTTTCTAATTTTATGTGGAAAAATGCCCCAAGGATGCGGAGGATGCGGAAGTAGGCGAATTATGCGGATAAGCACTACCGCATCCTGCCAGATGTCCTGCCCAACAGAGAAGAGTAGTATAAAAATCTCGGAGACCCTACTTTCCTAGCACGCGAAATGCTCTCTTCCGGTTGCCGTCCACGTCTCAAAAACCTATTACCCAACGTCAACTGACCTTGAATAACTAAGAACTTTTAAGGTCTTTGGTAGACACAGTGGTAAGAGAAGCAGGATACACACTGCACACATCAGAAATTCCCGGCTTAAATACCAATAAGGATGAGGGCTGATAGCTTCTCCAACTGGAAAAAAAAGAATTTCTTACAGAATTATTTGAAGGGGAACAAATGGTATGTAAGATCCGATTACAGCTACAGGTCTTGAAACTAAAAGTGAAGCCTTTGAGCCTTATCCTGGTTTCTGTGGCATGAAACAGTTGGGAGTATTTCTAATCCCCCTGGACGGGAGGCTAGTTAAACACAGGTCATTCCCCAAAATTTGTTAGGCTTCCAAAACAGTTTGCCAGTACATGTACCCATGTACATTCTTGGGTGGAGGGACGCAACATGAGAGTCAAGTGCGTGAGAGTTAAGTGTCTTGCCCAAGTTATAACAAAACACATACATGTAACAGTGTCCCTGGCCAGGGCTAGAACCCAGGCCACTTGATCCAGGGTCAAGGGATGAGCCCAATAACCATCAAAACTAGGAAAACACCTAAAATATGTCTGGAATGTTTAGTGCAATTTGACCACCCTTGTGATATGTATTTTATAAGAAACATGTATGTTTCAAACATCACAAGTTTGCTTAAAAAGCCATCCTAAAGATTGTCTAAGCATTTTAGAAGACTTTAGACTCCTGTAGGCTCAATAACCTTGAAACATTTATTAGGCAAGTTTATATTAAGTTAAAGAACAAAGCAATGGCTGCTATAATAATGAGAAGACATAAGAGGTGAAATGGTGATGCATGTCACCCGCCAAGAAGCCTCCTTCATAAAGACCGTCATAAAACTGGAAGCTATAACAGGGACAGCAAAGGATGAGCTTCCCAAAGATCACATGATGGCAGGCAGTGGAGAAGCAAGAAGCACACTTGGAGCAGAATTCAAGTCATAGCAAAGGACCAGCAGATGCAGAAGACATGTTACATTCTTGCTGCATTGGGACATGGGTGAGACTGAGAGACTGAGTAAATATACTAGTCTAAGAATGATAACATAAATTAAAAGAGAAAGTTTAGTTAGTACGTACCTTTTTCCAGTTGATCACCAATCACAATTCATGTACGTAATAGTAGAACCAAACATATATAACAGGACTAGAATCTGTGTTGCAATGTATATTTTTGGTCCCAGCAATTCACGAATAATATCTTGAAAATATTGTGATCTATGTTTGTCCGCACAGTATGCTAGGATTGGGAATGCCCCAGTTATGAAACACTAATAAACACTGCAAAAGATAAAGAAAAAAACATCCTGTTACATCACTTACGAGACAGGGGAGTGGTAAAGGGCATTTTTATACATGAAATGTACAATATTTATGAGTGACGTTTTTTCTTTGGAGTCAGATTTTGTGGACAGTCTTGAAACATAATTTTGCTTGGTAATTTTCTGTTAAAATGATGCTGCGACTAATCTTTGGATATCAAAACTACATCACTCAAAACTTTAGTAATGGTGCCAAATCTTGCATCAGAATTCCAAAGAGAAGTCCAATAAAAGTGACTGTAACTTTGTGCTCAAACTGTCTGCCATTATCTCAAATTAGAAAAACTCCAACTTAAAAACAAGGATCAAGACTGTGAAGGACCGAACTGATGTCATAGTCACAACCAAAACTCCACAAATGTGGCTAATTTTAGTACACAGAAGAAAAGTGCCAGCCCTTTTGTTCAGAGAGTTATTCTGACTTGCAACAAAATATTGAGTACCAGTTGTTGTTGGCATGTTCTTGTATCACATGTCATGAATATGACTTTGCAGAGAATCCCACTGTTTAGTTATTTTGTGGGCTCTTCATGTTTGTTTTTTAAGCAATGGCAGTTGTGATTTGACACTTTTATGGAAAAAAGTATGAAAAAAAATACAAAATTTTTGTCACAGTGAATTGTTTAATTCTTTGTGTACCAATATTTTGATGATGTCTTCCATCATTGCTGTCTCAGTCCCATCATTATGTAATGAAATTATACTGTATTTAGTGACTGGGACAACCAAATCTTTGATACATCTGGATTACTCTTGATTAGAATGTGATTTGGTTTTTGCTGCACGTATAACCAGATATTGAGGGATAAGCAGGGCTCGAAATTGCGCCCGATACGGGTGCATTTGCGACTTAATTTATCTTTTTGCGACTAGAAAAAAGAGAGTAGTCGCAAATTTGCGACTAGGTTTTGCCTTGTCTGATACGAAATAAAAGAGCTAGCAGTTGAGTTTTTGCTTAAATAACTTTAGAAATGAAAAGATTCAATAGACATTGAATTTGCATCTTACAGTTTTGTTACAATCTGAAGGTTTATCGTAATTTACCAGGGACACATGCACGCTATGATTTTCGTTTGGTAGCCCGCCATTTTCAGCGGTTTCTTTACACATGGCTTTGCCGCCGTTTTGATGGTGGATTGCCATGGTGCGTGAGTCATGGCAGGTATTCATATTGAACGATTCAGTCATTCCGGGTTCTTTGAATAATCACTGTAGTAACGCCCCTAAAACTTTAAGGTGTAAAGTTTAATACAAAAAAAAATTTGTTACTTGTTTTGTCATGGGTGGAAAACCTTCGAAAGGTAAAACTATAGGAATTTTGTCAGGTAAGCTAATATTTCCACCCAGTACATGTGTTATGTTATTTTGCAGAGACTGGAGGTGTTCACATGTAAGAACTGCAGTTTCCAGCTGTAATATCTGTTCATTATTCGGAAATCTATCGCTTTGACTAAAATAGCAGGCACTTATGTGCCTTAAATTACAGAACGGAACACAGGTTCAACTTGATCGTTTAGATGGACTCGGTAGTGTTTTTCACTGAGACGCTAAATGTTATGTACTATTAAATCTTGAAATAACTTGAAAGCTGCAGAAACAATGCAAATTAAAGCCTTGTTTCAAAATCTACTTATGATTACTTATTTCTTAACTGAATGGCCTTAATTAATTTTGCGACTAAAAGTTCAAAGTTGCAACCAAATTTTCGTAACTATTCGCAAATTGCGACCAGACATTTTTTTTAATTTCGAGCCCTGATAAGGAAGATGTCAAACAAGGCTGTGCTATATTTGGACCAAATGTTTCAAAGTGTGACAAAAATGTCTCTCTTTTTTCATGAATGGCAAATGCTCATTTCATGGGTACAGCTGAATTGCAAGGGTGACCTGACAACATTTTAGGCTGGATTGTTCAAAGCCTGATTAAGCTAACCCAGGATTAACGAGGATTTTTATTTCAGTTTTGTAACTTTTCGGTGAGGTTTTCTGTTCACATTGTTTGTCCTTTAGTTTTGAGTCTGAATGATCAGAAACTAGAAAAAGCATAAGATGACGGTAAAACAAGAAAAGAAAAAAAATCAATCCTTCCGTTAACTTTTAATGCTGGGTTAGTGTCAACCGTCCTTTGAACAACCCAGCCCTGGAGAGTAGACTGTACATATAATACAGTGGAAAACTGCTGATTGCAACTAAGCATGAGGATATTTTTAAAAAAATGGATTGGTCCCACTGCAAAATGTGTTCATGTGTGGCCTTATGTTTTCCTCTAATATTGTATCTTGTTGAACCCCTGTTAGGTAACCAACCCTGGAGAAATGGGAGGGGAAAAATTAGTAGGGGCTGGCCTAATAGCAGCTCATTTGTGTCAGTGTGCAGACGGCAGACTGTACACTGCAGACAAGGGGTAAAATGCAGACTGAGGTAAAATGCAGACTGAGGGTAAAATGCAGACTAAGCGTAAAATGCAGAATGAGGGTAAAATGCAGACTGGGGGCAAAATGCACCCCAAGGGTAAAATACAGACTGAGGGTAAAATGCAGACTGAGGGTAAAATGCAGACTGAGCGTAAAATGCAGACTAAGCGTAAAATGCAGAATGAGGGTAAAATGCAGAAATATGGGGGTAAAATGCAGACTGAGTGTAAAATACAGACTGAGGGTAACATACAGACTGAGGGTAAAATGCAGACTGAGGGTAAAATGCAGACTGAGGGTAAAATACAGACTGAGGGTAAAATACAGGCTGAGAGTAAAATACAGACTGAGGGTAAAATACAGACTGAGGGTAAAATACAGACTGAGGGTAAAATACAGACTGAGGGTAAAATACAGACTGAGGGTAAATGCAAACTGAGGGTAAAATACAGACTGAGGGTAAAATACAGACTGAGGGTAAAATACAGACTGAGGGTAAAATATAGACTGAGGGTAAAATGCAGACTGAGGGTAAAATGCAGACTGAGGGTAAAATACAGACTGAGGGTAAAAAACTAGGTAAAATACAGACTGAGGGTAAAATAGACAGTATAGACTGAGGGTAAAATACAGACTGAGGGTAAAATCAGACTGAGGGTAAAATACAGACTGAGGGTAAAATACAGACTGAGGGTAAAATCAGACTGAGGGTAAAATCAGACTGAGGAATGCAGACTGAGGGTAAAATACAGACTGAGGGTAAAATACAGTAATCAGACTGAGGGTAAATACAGACTGAGGGTAAATCAGACTGAGGGTAAAATCAGACTGAGGGTAAATGCAGACTGAGGGTAAAATACAGACTGAGGGTAAAATACAGACTAGGTAAAAAGCTGAGGGTAAAATACAGACTGAGGGTAAATCAGACTGAGGTAAATCAGACTGAGGGTAAAATACAGACTGAGGGTAAATAAGACTGAGGGTAAAATCAGACTGAGGTAAATCAGACTGAGGGTAAAATACAGACTGAGGGTAAAATACAGACTGAGGGTAAAATACAGACTGAGGGTAAAATACAGACTGAGGGTAAAATACAGCTGAGGTAAATCAGACTGAGGGTAAAATACAGACTGAGGGTAAAATACAGACTGAGGGTAAAATACAGACTGAGGGTAAAATACAGACTGAGGGTAAATACAGACTGAGGGTAAAATACAGACTGAGGGTAAATGCAACTGAGGGTAAAATACAGACTGAGGGTAAAATACAGACTGAGGGTAAATCAGACTGAGGGTAAAATACAGACTGAGGGTAAAATACAGACTGAGGGTAAAATACAGACTGAGGGTAAAATACAGACTGAGGGTAAAATACAGACTGAGGGTAAAATACAGACTGAGGGTAAAATACAGACTGAGGGTAAAATACAGACTGAGGGTAAAATACAGACTGAGGGTAAAATACAGACTGAGGGTAAAATACAGACTGAGGGTAAAATACAGACTGAGGGTAAAATGCAGACTGAGGGTAAAATACAGACTGAGGGTAAAATCAGACTGAGGGTAAAATACAGACTGAGGGTAAAATACAGACTGAGGGTAAAATGCAGACTGAGGGTAAAATACAGACTGAGGGTAAAATACAGACTGAGGGTAAAATACAGACTGAGGGTAAATCAGACTGAGGGTAAAATACAGACTGAGGGTAAAATACAGACTGAGGGTAAATACAGACTGAGGGTAAAATCAGACTGAGGGTAAAATCAGACTGAGGGTAAAATACAGACTGAGGGTAAAATGCAGACTGAGGGTAAAATACAGACTGAGGGTAAAATACAGACTGAGGGTAAAATACAGACTGAGGGTAAAATACAGACTGAGGGTAAAATACAGACTGAGGGTAAAATGCAGACTGAGGGTAAAATACAGACTGAGGGTAAAATACAGACTGAGGGTAAAATGTAGACAGGTAATACAGGAGTATTCCCATGATGTGTGATTGGCTTTTTGTTTCTGTAAAACATGAATTCAAGAAGTTATGCACTTATCAGCGGCCATCCCAAGGGGTTAACCCCAGGGACATACGGGGGAATAGCGCAGGATTTGTTGACTTTTGCTGCCAATTTGTGGTCCGGGATGGATTAGACCACTTTTGCACTTCCCAGGCAAGATTCACGGGGAAAGACCTGCGTGATTTGTAACATCACCACCATCTTAGAAATGAAATATCCAGACTGCAGGGACTAGCTGAGGTATGTGTATGTTCATTGACTTACAAGGTATAAACCTGAACCTCACTGTGTGCAGAAAACAGGTGGACTACTTATTTTTGCTTACTGTATATCATTATATTTTATTAAAAATTTTGCCAGAAATCACATTACAGGGGGACAGTGGTAGCTTCTGTGGAAGAATATTGACCCTGGGTAGTTGGAATTTGCAAATGTCTTGGTGCAAATGGCCCGGGGTTCCCCGGGGTCCCTCGGGGTCAACTCCCCGGGATGGCCGCTGATAAGTGTATTATTCTTAGTTATCCACAACCCGGAAGGTTTTTTCGTGGCCCGTGAAGAATTTGATTAACTCTCAATAATGAAAATAGTAAGACGATTCAGGTAAAGAGTCCACATTTTACCACTGCTCTACCGCCTGTGTTTTACCCCAGGTCCACTGTCTGCGGTGAAGAACTTCTGCGTTTTACACTGACCTCTTGGCTTACTTGGTGGGGTCTGGATTTTCCTCCACATATTGGTTTACAAGTGATGGCATGTAGACGTTGTAACACATCATCCTTCACTTTGTGACAGCCGATCCTTGACCGGTTTTGCTCAACTGATGTCACCATGCATACTCGTAGATTGGTCTACAATGCAGCTAACTCTGTATGACGCGACTCTCATTTGACGGCACGACAGAGCGATTTTGAAACGATGCTCCAGATCGGCTAAACTACAGAATACAGGGCCACTTTTAACCATGCGCCAAACGAGCCGGCTCGTTTGGCTCGTTTGCTCTTTACTCCACTGCCGAGCCAAACGAGCCAAACGAGCCGCTAAATATGTGAACCCAATATGTGAACCCAACACTTAACCAAAACAACTTATACCTCGTTCTTACATCCACTGCCGAGCCAAACGAGCCAAACGAGCCGCTAAATATATGAACCCAACACTTAACCAAAACAACTTCTTCCTCGTTCTTACATCCACTGCCGAGCCAAATGAGCCGGCTCGTTTGGTTCACGGTCAAAAGTGGCCCTGCATTCTGTGGTTGCTCCAAAGCAAAGCCGCGAAAACGGGGAAAAAAAGCCCAAAATGGCCGCTTAAAGACTCGAAGTTACTAGTACCCAGTCTACCAATGCCCCGGAGGTACCGTGACTAGGTGCTGACTGGTGCTGACTACATGGTAAAGCCTCGTGACCACCTGACCCTTCGCATCAAAAGAACAACATAGTTGTTGGTATAATTTTCAATTTTGTCATGGTGTAAAAAATATTATAGAAAACGATCAAATCAGGAGTTCCCTAGACAAAGGAAAACTTGGTATTAGTGAATTTCGGTTCGTACTTGTCAGGAACAAACCTACCATTTGGATAGTTAAGGCGGTAGCGATGCCACCACACCCTGCGTATACCTGGGGAAAGTTCAAAATTCCAGCACCAAGGGCTGAATTAACCACCAGCAAAGCTGCGCGCCAAATGGGCAAACCCTCTACGAACTCTACATGCACATGTGGCTTGTCATCTGGTTGTTGTATACTCAAAGTATTGTCTAGCTCTCTTGAATTTGAAGAGACCGCACTGTCAGAAAGGCTCTTGTAATTACTGTCTCCGTTTTTGGTTCCAAGAAGAGCCTGTTGTTCTATCGTCATGATATCTCTTGCTCAGTAGAACTGATTCCTCGTGATTTTCGAAGAACTGGACCAAAATTTTACCTCTCAAACAGCCCGTATCGTTCTGATTCAAAACGTATGAAACTATCTAATTTATACACACTGTGCTGACTTGTACAGTCCTGTAATAGCAAGCTTCCGTCGCTAAAACAGTGTGAGTCGGTTTCCCGTAATTCGATCGGATAGCATTTACCCAACGAAAACGCGAAAATGATTTTTTTTTACCCAGGCAGCCGTCACGAAATTAATACCATGGACCTTGCACAAACAAGATGTCAATGGCAACGAGAGCGTTGCTCAAGGAAAAAAGAAGAAAAACAAAAGAAAACTTGATGAGCAGAACCGGATTTGCACGGGAGCACATGGCTCCTGATCTACACGTGCCGCACGCACCTTTGCACATTTCGCCACCGTCCTTTGTCAATAAACAGAATAAATAACATCAATTGACCAATTTCCAAGATTTTTTGGTGAACTTTAGCCATTACAGATAATTAT
>JAHPZR010010252.1:17500-67500 GCA_019787425.1 Platygyra sinensis
AACAGCTGGGCACCACAGAAGCGTGTAGATGCTACCTTGAAGCATGGTGATCACCTTAGTGCGAGCCTTTTAATTTCCTTTGATGTCCTCCATTATCACTAGCACCTCAGAGTCCGCAAATATGAACACTCCAACAACGACATACCAGAGACCAAGAACAATCAACAGTTTTCTTGTGGCTGTGAGAAATGAATACTGAAGCATTTCTTGAACAAGAAATAAGCCTGAAAAACAAGACAATAGAACAAAAAGAATGAAAATAAAGATTTGGCAAAACGACAAAATAGTATAACTTACAGCAAGAAAAACAGAAAAATGTAAAGACCTCGAAATACGGTCAAACCTCCCCGGGCGACTTCTCCTTACCGGTAACTTTCAACATTTTCTCGAAGAGAGGATCAAGAATCAATCAAAGCCATTCAATAATCTCATCGTAGTTTCACATAAATGTCTTAAATTATACTAATCTGCATTATACGTGATTTGCTTACCAGGAAAGAAAAAAATGAACAATGCTGTCAATCCGCCAATAAGATCTATTGCATATTGTATGTTTGTTACATACAAAGAAATAACGAGGGCCAGTGTAAACCACACTATTGTCTGTATAATCCGTCGTGTTGATTCATTTTTTTCAGCAAAGGATGGAGGGATTCTAAAGGCTGCTAGATACAATCCCTCCAGACAGGTCCTGTAGGACACAAACAAGAATCAAAGTTAAAGAGGTATGAAAATCTTCCAGTAACAGTAAAGATCTATATTAATAACTTGAATGGTAGTTAGATTATGAACTACTTGTGTCAGAGGTAAAGCATGTGGAAAAAGGCACAGATATCAATCTTCTGTGAAAATCTTCCCACATAAAGGTTATTCTCAAACTTAAGCTTCATTCAGGCAATGCATTCCTTTAGTCAAAAACGCAAGAAAAAAAATGGGCGACACTGACTTTTTTCAGGGATAGAGCAAGCATGTGAAACAGAAAATACTTTGACTTTGAAAAGTTGGCCACAAATGTTCGATAGACGACTAAACAGAGGCAACCAGATCTTGTTTCAGAAAACGGTCCCAAGAAAGTACGCGTGCTGATTGGTTAAAAAATCGTGTTTCTATAACTCGATGGGGACACAGAACTAGCACAAGCTGTTGACGATATTATAGCGCGAGCAAAGAGAATTTACATTTTGATAATCAAAGTTAACAAGTTGTTTTCTTTTTTTCATCGCCGTGTTTTCTAAAAGAAATTAAAAAAAAACATGTACTCCGTGTTTCTATCGAGTTATAGAAACACTCTTGAAAGTTTGGGAGAACTTGAAAAAGCTGTGGAAACACTCGCCTGCGGCTCGTGTTCCCACAGCGTTTCTCATTCTCTCAAACTTCCACTCGTGTTTCTGTAACTCGATACTGACACGGTACATGTTTTTTGTTCTTTTAAAAATGTTATAAAACTGGGTTTGTTGCATCAACACAGTCGAACTTCTGCTAACGGCCATCTCTCGACAATAGCTACAGCATCTCTCTTCATCGACTACTTTCCTTTTTCCAAATACAAAGTCCATACATTCACTCCTATTTTAACCTCTCTATCCCTGATTGGCCACCTCTCGAACGGCAATGGCCAATAAAGTGTGCCCAACTGGCAAAAGCTGCCATCATAATGGCCAGATTAATGCCAGTTAATCTACAACTGACGAAAGGTGCAAACAAAATACACTTTTTATTCAGTGTTAAAGGTCACAAAACTTTCAATAGCTGGTGTCTAGTTCTGCTTGGTTTCCATTTTATTTGATATGTTTTTGATTGTGGGATTTATTTATATTCTGCGATACTTTTTTTCTAAAAGAAATGTTGCACCCTCAAAAAACGGATACCATATACCGCTTCCTATCTTGGCAATGTCCACTTTCCCCTCCCCAAGGTGGGAATTGTGGGGAGATTGGACTGTAATTCCAAACGTTGCCATCCTTTTCATAAAATTGAGAAAGCTGATATACAGATTTACATCCCATATCTCTAACAAGAATTTCCAGGGGGGTAAGGGAGGGGGGGTGTATTGGAGAAAAGTCCCTTCTGTGGGGAGGCATGTATTTTCTCTGAAGCTACACAATCATGATTACCTTCCACAAAAGGTAACCATTGCTCCTGTTGACAAGACTATCACAGATATCACGACTCTTGCAATATTCACCAAAATGTCATTAGAGTCATAACTCAAAAGCACATCACTCTCAACAGTTGTGCCAAATGTCAAGTAGCCAAATGAAC
Source organism: Platygyra sinensis (assembly GCA_019787425.1). Lineage (NCBI taxonomy): Eukaryota > Metazoa > Cnidaria > Anthozoa > Scleractinia > Merulinidae > Platygyra > Platygyra sinensis. The sequence goes on from JAHPZR010010252.1 coordinate 19,763, forward strand.
CAGTTAAGGTATAAACTACATTGCAAATCGTCATTGCGATGACAGTAACAATTCCAAATCTAGGTACAGTTGGTCTCTTGAGTTCTGCATACACAGCTACTGAAGGTACATGGCACTAGAAAGAATCATACATAAGACTGAATTAGCAACTTAATGCAATACAATAACTCGTAGCTCAGTGGATAGAATTTTTCTAGGTCCCACGCTCGTGTTACATTATTTTCATAAATAGGACACTCGATGAAATCTAATGGGAAAATTATTCATTTTTGAAGTTTATAAAAAAGTACATTGTACAGCAGAACTATGTTTAACTAGTTTTAATTTCAACACCTTGAAATTATCGACACTTCCCTCGGAAGAAAAGGTCAGCCATTGACTTCCTTACTTTGAAACTCCTGTTGTTTAATTCGCTACTTGCACATGACCCATAATCCTTTGCGTTGTTGGGGGGTAACCAGTAGAAGAAATGTATGGTATCATAACAAAAATTAGTTCGGTGAGCTCGCAAAACCAGCTACTAATGCTTAAAAATGCACCAGAATTTACCAAAATCATGATAGGAGAAATTTGTACTAGTTTATAACTAAATGTAGAGAATTTTTTTTTTGTCCATACATCGTCTGTAAAATTACAAGACGATGTATGGACAAAAAAAACATTTCTCTACATTTAGTTATAAACTAGTACAAATTTCTCCTATCATGATTTTGGTAAATTCTGGTGCATTTTTAAGCATTAGTAGCTGGTTTTGCGAGCTCACCGAACTAATTTTGTCATGATACCATACATTTCTTCTAATTGTTACCCCCCAACAACGCAAAGGATTATGGGTATGTGCAAGTAGTGAATAGGCTAATTTTGATTTATTGAAATTCTAGCATGGCTCCAAGGCTTTGGGAAAGAAATAAAAGAAATCATAAGGGATCAGAATAACTTCTTTTCCTTTTACTCCCCAAAGCATGATGAGACTGACTTAGTGAACTCCCTAAAGTGATGGTTTAAATATCCTTGACAGTCATGTATGCTAATGGAAAAAAGATGTACCGGTACTAACTGAAAAGTTTGAAGAGAGAGCATTATTTGCATGTAATGGAACAAAATAGTCGCAGTACTTATACTTGGAGACACAAGAGACAAAAATCATGATCTGACAAAACATCGAAGACCTAATATGAACTTTACACGACACAAGAAGAATTCCTTGATTATAAGACAAAAAAAAATAATATACAAACCATGTAACTGAAGCAAATTGTCGGAAGTGCAGCAAATGCCTTTGTCCATGGCAACTTTACTCTAAAATAAAACAGCAGCGAATAAAATATAACGAATGAGCTCTGATTATTTTCAAAGCGATTTTTGTTTAGACACTCGAAGGGATTTCATTTCATGCAGGCAACTAGTTTTCACAAGCAGGTAAAATGTACTAAAACTGAACTTCTTTATTAGGTGAAAAATGTCTCTCTAGAAGGCCAAACAAAGCAGACAAAGTCAGTCTCAAAGCCGGTCAATCTGCCTGGCGCCTGCCTTTGGTTACACTAATGTTCACTTGATAGGCAATTTGAACGCAGGGTTATCCATTCAGTTGTTCAATGTCTAGGGTGATCAGTCAGCCAATGCTCATCCTAAAACAACAACTTGAGCAGAATCATCATCAGTCCACACTGGCATGGATGATATCACACTAGATGACTAACTTCCTGTTTTGAGTTCAATCCAAATAGTCTTCTAACTTAATATGAGAGGATATGTAGTGACTTAGTGAATCTGCAATCCTCATAGCAGTGTACTGGTGAGATAGAACCCTGGAGGAGGGCAAACTCGTTCCTAGGGCTGGGAGCGAGGTTGGGAGGGGGCTCCCATGAAAAGACTGGGGCGCTTTTTGTATATTTAGGGGGTAAAAACATAGTTTTGGTACCTCTCAGAGTGTTCGGTCGCTAGTCCCAGAGGCCCACAGTGGGAGCTTTTGTGATACCGTTTAGGGTATTGAGCCCAAAACAAGGGAGAGAGATGATACGTTGTTTTAGAACTGGACTCTCCGAGAGGTAAAAAGAAGCCACACCCACAAAAGAGGATCTTGGCAGCTGTAAGAGGATCTTTTCAAAATTTCTGATGAGCTCCCCTGTCCTTATTATATGGGAGTTCCCTCCCCCCTGGGGGATGGGAGACTCTCACACTGAATTAAGAGCCAAAGGAGAGTGACTTCGTAAGTTGATTCAGGTTTGTCAGAGGGAGCTGGCTGCTTCTTTGTGATCTCCGCCAGCTACGGTACAGGACTATTCTTCTGATTCATCAGAAAATATTACATAATCAGCTGCCTATGTATCATTTTGATATTTAAGGTGATGGCCTCAAGGTTAGTGCATGCATCTCCGGATTGAGTGGTGCGGGTTTGAGCCCTAGCCGAGGACATTGTGTTGTTTTGTTGGGAAATGCACTTTAGTTAACTCTCACAGTGCCTCTCTCTGAAGTGTAAACGGATACTAGTGAACATAATGCTGGGGGTAAACCTGCAATGGAGTAGTACCCCACCCAGGGGGAAGAGATAACAAAACTGTACTCCTAGTCACTACATGCTACAGAAACCGGGATAAGCTCCAGCCTGGTGGGCCACCTGGCTCGCATACAGGCTTTATCTATTTAAGCCTTTGTCATACCCAGGTCTGTAAAACTTGATTAATTAATTAATTAATTAATTAATTAATATTTAATTTAAACCACTCGGATAGATTCCTAGTACTGTATATTGATGTGATGTCTATGTAAAAAGGATGTGCAGGTAAGGGAATATCAAATATATCAAACAGTGACAACATTAAATGACTTTAAGTCCTGTGTCAGCCAGTTAGACAGCAAAATACAGCTATGCACATCTCATTATAGATCCACAGAAACCCTTCACAGTTGTACATTTTACTTACTCAATAAATTCTTTACTAACTGTATGAGACCCTTCAGTGTATTTGATGATAACTACTGCACAAACGAAACATGCTCCAATTGTTCCAAGGACACTGAAAATAAAAATAATCTATTTATTATAACAAGTTATACAATAACAAAATCAATGCGCGCGCTCTGATTGGTCAATCAGCTATGGTTTATTGTGCCGGTAAACCCATGGAAAAATCGCGCGTCTTCTCAATTATTATATAAAAGCAATAGACCACAAGTTTCTATGGTTTATAGGCTGATAAACCACTTGGGATGTTGGTAGAACACTCGAAGAATTCGTAAATCACTCGCCTGCGGCTCGTGATTTACAAATTCTTCTCGTGTTCTATCAACATCCCGCGTGGTTTATCAGCCTATAAACCATAGAAACTTGTGGTCTATTGCTTAATTGTTAAATGCAAAAAAATCAAGAACGTTCTACGACATTCAAGTAAACAGCATGCTGCGGGCTACTTGTTAGAACAAGAGTGACTGAACGTATTACTGAATATAATTATTGCTTTCATATTAAATGCTGACCTAGTTGTTTTAAGTCCCTTCCTATTTCAAAATACCTTTTTCCCACACAAGTTCAGAATTAAAAGTGGGGTTTATTGGTACTGATTATATAACAACACAAGAAGAGAAAAAATCGAGAACACAATTCAAGTACAGGTGAACACTAATTAGGACAAAAGAATGTTGCTTTCCAAAGACTCTGCCGCATGAAATGGGTTTTTTGTGCATGTCAGTTCTCAAAAACGAAGTGCCGGCAAAACAACAAAAAGATATGTTTTTCATTAAGCAAGTCAGTCAGCCAAAAACTACAGGCAGCTTTACACAAAATGAAAATCGACCCAAAAAGAAGTATACATTCACCCTTTTTGCATGAAATCCTTCTGCAATGTATTAATTGTAACGTTTAGGATATTACTCAACGTCAACTGACCTCGAATAGCTTAGAACTTTTAAGGTCTTTGGTAGACACAGTGGCAGGAAAAGCAGAATACACACAACACACATCAGAAACTCCCGGCCTAAATACCAGTCAGGATGAGGGCTGATAGCTTCTCCAACTGGAAAAAAAAAGATGTCTAATCATTAACATGTTATATTAAATTTATATTTGTATGGTTATAGAACATTTCCGGTGTCTGCACCGTCTCCTCGGAACTCTTTACCAAAGGAAATTATGCGATTATATGTGAGACCTCAGATTGTTTAAAAAACAGTTGAAAAATATCTTTTTCGACAGGTGAATGCCAATCTAGTTAGTTTAATAGTACTTCTTTCAATACTTAGAATAAGAACTTTTAACTTCTGCACCAGTGATGAACTTGTAAATTTTGTCTAAGGTTTTATAATTTTATTTAACCACACACACTGTAAAATGTTTTTGGTCATTTACCAGGGACCATTAAGCCATGGCCAGAAAAAATTATGGCTGAGACATATAGTTCCTAGGTATTTAGTCAGAGTCAGAGTGTTTATGATGACTATAAACAACAAAACGAAAGAAATATGGCCATGTTTACGGAAAAAAGCGCTATTGGCTACTTCATTCTTTTAAGAGGGTCATACAGGGGTATTCTAGTTCGTAATGCGTGATTAGCTGATTTCATTTTCCGCAAAACGTGATTTAGGAAATTGTGCTTCGTGATCTGCGACCTGAAGCTTTTGCGTAACCCGTGAAGAACTTTAATTATTAAACGATACACCACTCTGTTCTACATCAGGATTTTAAGACTTGAGTCCTCCAAATGGTTAGTCGGAGTCATCTGTCAAGAGTGACTTAGACATGCGAGTTAGCAATATGGAGCCAAATGACTTAGCCTTTCAAGATTTTGCTCTCTTCAAACACTCTTTCTAGTGTAAAAAGACGTTATTGAAAAGAGTACATAACTTTGTTTGCTTAATTCCAAGATTCGGGAAAACAAAATATTTATGTCTTTGATCCTCTGTTTTTCCGTTTGTGAACCATGCCAGAGACCCCCCACCCCACCCCCCTGTAAGATCCTGTATTAGACTTTGAGATAGGATCACTGCAAAGCTAATAAGGAAAACTGTGAACACCTAAAATGTGTCTAGAATGTTTATCGTGCCATGACCAATCACAAGCCAGATCTTCAGACCACAGTAACCACAGGAGAATGAGAAAATGGGCCGGCAGATGTGGTAGGATTACGTTTCTGTGCTACATGCCACCCAGGGTGATGGCCGACAAGGCTCGTAAGCTTGTGCATGATTACTTGTATATATAAAGATGAATAACATAAAAAAGAGAAACTTCACATACCTTTTTCCAGCTGATCACCAATCAAAATCATGTATGCAACAGTACAACCAAACATATTAAACAGGACTATAATCTTTGTTGTAAAGTAAGCTCTTGGTCCCAGTGACTCTCGGATGATGTCCTGAAAATATTGTGATCTATGTTTGTCTGCACAGTATGCTAGGATCGGGAATGCCCCGGTTATGAACACTAATAAACACTGCAAAAGATAAAGAAGAAAACATCTTGTTATATCATTTATAAGTCAGGGGAGTGTATTTTGGTGAGCCATGGCCTTGTTTGCACATGAAAAATACGATACCAGGAGCCCATACCTAGTAGCTGATGCAACTACTCCACATTCCTGTCATGATGTTTTGGCAGACCGATCTTTTTTTGTTTGAGTTGACTGTGAATTCAAACCCCTGCAGGAATCTTGGTGACCAATCACAAGTATAGGCTTAATTTTTAACTGATATGTTCTCATTTCACCAGAAGACTGAAAAGGAAAACAGTCATTTTCTTACCGTACCGATGCATGCTCATATAGACCAGGGTCAGGTTGTTCGAAGGCCGGTTAACGTTCACCCAGGATTAAACATTAACTGACAGAAGCATTATTTTTTCTTGTTTAAAAATGCTTTTCGCCTCTAGCATTTGTAGTTTGAGATTACTACAGCTCAAAACTGAAGGGCATACAATATAAACAGAACAGGCCTCACCGGAAACTTAAAAAACGGAAGTCAAAATTCTCGCTGAACCAGGGATAGCTTAATCAGCCTTTGAATAACCCAGCCCAATGACCTGCTTTGTGGCAAAAGAAGCCTAAAAATAGACCTGTCTGTAAAAACGCCGTGGCTTATTTGGGAGTGGCATGCTCCTACATGTATATCTAAAGACTATTTTTTTCTCTTGAATAATGATCTCATTGGGAGTCTTGAAACACGATTTTTCCACAATTATTTTGTTTTAAAAATGAGAAATGTTCAATTCAATGTGAACCGATATTTTGATGATCTTTGCTATTACTGCTGAATCCCTATCATTACATTATAAGGCAATATTTTGCGATCAAGACAACAAAATCCTTGATCCGTTTGGATTACTCTTTTAAAGAGTAATTTGAGTGAGTGAGAGTGATTTGGTTTTTGCTCCCGACATAAAACTAGTCCGCTTGCAGCCAGTTTTTTCTCTGATGGTCATTTAGATGCCCGGGCTTAGAAGAGTGTTAAGTCATTGACAACACAAAAGAGCAGTATGGCAGTATGTTCCAATCTCCTTTAGGCTAAATCGTCTCTTCTCATAATCCCTGCTGAAATTTCAAGAGAAAAACAGACTGCCAGCAGTCTAACATAAAACAAGAAGTTGAGGTCTATTCTAGATGTCAAATAAAGTGGTGCTTTATTTGAATGAAATGCTTCATGAGTAGGGGTGAATAATTTTGACGGATGCGTTGAACGTTGCAACCACCTTGCGAAGGAAAACTCTTTAGAAATTACAAAAAAAGGCTTCGAAAACACGCCAAATATCACTCTGAACAGAGGGAGCCTTCACACCTTTTTAGGATATGAATGAAAGATCAACCTATGATCCGGGTCCTTTATCGCGCGTGTTTTGTGGTGGCCATTTTGAATTTTAATGATGGGTCTACCAGTGCGAAGTCTGGAACCGAACATTTGAGAAATTTGGGATGGGCGGGAAAAATTCTCAAATTCTCCGAGGAGCCGATAGCCTGCGAATACGTCTGCGCAGGCTAAGGAGCCGATCGCTCACCGAGGAAAAGAGCGATTTCCATAATTGCGGTTCCGATAAGCCGTAGTAAATTCTCACGGGCAAACCTTATATATAACTATAGAGCTGAGCACAGGTGGGGTCTCCGGCACAATTGACGAAGGACATAATAGGAGATCACGGATAACGGATATAAAAATTTCGTTTTCCCGAATCACGAAAATAAGCAAGTAAGATACTCTTTTTAATGACCTGTTAAATATTGCACTAGAGAGAGTGTTTGAAGAAAGCAAAATCGCAAATGGCTAAGTCACCACTCCATGAGTAGTGATAAGTGAATGAAGATAGTGAATTTTGAGCTCGGTAATTAAATGTGGAAGATGAAATATTCAACATGACACGAGCGTGAGACAAAGAAACAATCTGAGTCCTCGACAGGAATCGAACCCATGACCTCCCGAACACCGGGCGGGCGCTCTATCGCCTGACTGAGCTACGAGAACTCATGGAGAGCAAGGTCATTTTTACTGAGTTCATCGGTTGCAAATCGCATACCTAAGTCACTCTCGACAGACGACTCTAACCATTCGGAGATCTTGCGTCTCAAAATCACGTGGAACAGAGTGGTAAAATCTCAGATATCAGTTAAAAATCGAGGTTCTTCACAGGTCACGCAAAACCTTCAGGTCCCGAGTCACGCATCACGAGAATACCCCTGTACGACCCTCTAAAAATGAACAGAGGTTCTCTTTATACAAGAAGTTTCAGGAGTATACTAATACTCCTCTCTCTCCTCTCTCCAGACTTTAAATACCGAATAAATAAAAATGGCTTTGAGGGCCGGAAAAGGGATTTCAAGAAACAGTCTCCAGACCTTGCTCTAGCAGACCGCGCTCGTATTAAAAATTCAAAAATGGTTACCACAAAACATAATGAGAACTATTCATGATAGTATCGACTTCAACTCTAAAAGATACTAAAAATCTTATGTACATGGTACATTGTCTGCGTTGCAACAAACCTGACAAACAGTACATAGGTGAAGCGAAAAGACGACATAAAAAGACCGCTATAATGAACACCGACGACCAGTAGACAGACCCACTGCACAGTGGCGGATCCAGACTTTGAGCTAAGGGGTGGGGGTGGGGTGGGGAGGAGCAGTGTTGATTTACTTGCATGCCCTGCTGGCTTTTCTCCCTTCTGTCATTTCTTCTTTTTTTTCCCCAAAACAAGGGAGGGCAGGTCCCCGGGCCCCGCCCCTAGATTCGCCACTGCTGCAGTTTCAGACTATTTTCTTTCCGACAATCATTCACCTAATGATATAGAACTGGTATCCTTACAACTGTGCTCGCCTGCTTGCGACTGAAATCGAAGTGCCTGAGGAGGAGTCAGACTAGAACTCATACATTCATCTCGTGACGCGTTACGCAAAGCCTAGCCTCTTCCAGGCGTTCAGTTAGTCAGGGCGCAGCGTAGAAAACAGCGCGCGAAAAAATAAAAAATAAAAAAACGCGGCCTCCTCTCGCGCGCTTTTTTTTTTTTTCGCGCACTGTTTTCTACGCTGCGTCCTGACTAACTGAACGCCTGGAAGAGGCTACGCAAAGCCGGGGTAGTGCGTACCTTATCGAAAGGGGTCAAACTCTTGAACCCAAAGGTAGTAAACAAACGAGAAGAAATTTAATCTTATGTTTAGCCCACATATACCTTATATATTACATTCCACTTTATTATCTTGTCAATCATTAGTTTATTTCAACGGTCTACTTTTTATTAATTTCTATTTTTGTTATCTTGCAATTTATTAGGCTACTTCAAAGGTCCACTTTTTATTAGGCTTTTATCTTGGCTGTTAAAATTGTAACGTCTTTTCTCAGTTGCAAACATTCCCTGAAGAAGTCAGGCCGTACCTGACGAAATATTGGAAAATATGTAACAGTTAACCCCAACCGTACGGTCAGCTTTTCTAAGATCAGTTTCTTGTTCTCCAGCAACTTTTTCCATACAAATCTTATTAGCTTTTTCAAAATTCAAACCGTCATAAAATCTCATTCTTATATGCCAGGGCCTTCAAATTTGGCCATTTTGATGTTTTCGACATGCTTTTTCCATTTCTGGCATTCTTAAAGTTTCAGCCCCATAGTTTTTTGAATAGTAGGTCACGTGATGCCTTAGCTGCAAAGGGCCTATGAGGGCCCATTCTGAACGATTGTGTGGGCTCCCTGTGGCTGAACATAGCCGCGCAAGAGATCGGCAATAACTAGTACTCAGTCTACCTGTCAGACTTTGACAGAAAATGCTCAAATGGAAAGCAACAATAAAAGCAAGTGACACACTCGAACACCAGCCCAATATCTGGCCAGTACCTTACGCATGCGTACAGCCTTATCACCCGGGCCGTGGCAGCCATGGACAGCTGTTTCGGTCTTGTTAGGCCTCATCAGCATGGCATAGGCCCTCTATTTCGGTTTCTTCTGACGGGAATATTCGGGATCACCTCTGGAGGTGGTCCATTTATTTCGGTCGGTATATTCCAACCGGAATTCGCCGTTTCGTTTTTGACAAACCGGTACTTTGCCCTAATTAGGGCATTCGGGAAAAGACTAAAAATGGTAAGAGCCATTCCGGTTTAATCGGAAAATGTCATTCCATTTTCATCGGGTATTCCCACTGATCTGTGACCGGTCGGTTTGGCATAATGGCAAAAGCACCCCGAGAATCTTATGTAACAGTCACGTATCTACCGTGATTTATCGCTGACTTGAGTATACCATGCGTGCGGCACGAAATCGGCGAATTTTTGTCTTTTGCAGGAACCAATTGTGGTGATTGTGAAAGAATGGCTTTTCTCACTTGTTATTGATCTTTGCGATTATCAGGAAGTCACCCTGGGAGCGAGATCGGTTTAATTGAAGCCCGGGGGGGTACTCCCTTATATGGGCTATATAGGTAGGTATGTGCGGCCCCAAAGGGTATGGTTTTTCAGCCGTTTTAGTCATAAATAGGGTATCAATTTCGGCTGATTTTGGCCATTTTGGTCATAAATAGGGTATGGTTTTTGTACTCTAGCCTCAATATGGGTTTGTTTTTAAGAAACCAAAAGAAAGTTAACAAAAGTCCTTCACAAATTATGTTTTACGGTAATTTAACTTTGGTCTGTGCTAGGGATCCAATTATAACGCACGTCTGAAACAGGATTTTGATGTAAGGTTCAGGTCATAAATAGGGTTTCGAATTTTGGTCAGGTCATAAATAGGGTAGGGAATATCGCAGATATTGGTCATAAATAGGGTAAGGGTTTTGGGGAGCGGGCCGCACACCCCCACCCAATTTTTCTGGAAGTACCCCCCCCCCCGGGAATTGAAGTTACAACATTTACGTTTTACTACATGCAATCGACAAGTGAAACAACACGAAGAGACATATTCCTAGAGTTTTGTTTCTGTACGAAAGACACGTTTTCTAATAAATGGCACCAAAATTTTACACGTACTGTTTGTATGTACAATTTCTAATTTCGCAAGTGGAGTAAATTTGCCCGGAGAAAATCTTTGAGGGACCTTATATCTGCCGATGGTGGGAAAAAACCGCCTTAAAAGTCTTAAAAATTAGAACACATAAACTGATTTCGTGCCATATGCCATCTCGTGATTCGTCCGCAATCATTTCAAATATGTAGCAGGCTTTAGTAAAGTGAACTTTCGCACCAAAAGAACAACATAGTTGGAATTAATTTCATTATGCTGTAAAATTATGAATGTCCTAAAGAAAGGAAAACCTGTTTTCAATGAATTTTCGTCCCGGGCTGGGAGGGGGAACTCCCATACGAAAAGGAGAATTTGAATTAAATCCCCGAAGGAGACCAATCTGAGCGTGACTCGGGGTTTATTTGACCCTAAGAGACCGGCGGGAATCGAGCCTAGAAACGGAAATAAGAGCGTTTTCTGTTATTATTATTTCTTTGAGTGCACCCTTTAATTAATACTTTCACAACTATCTTTAATTTATACAGCCTCCAAACGAGACCACTATTGAAGTCTCCCCCAGGCCGGTTTTCGTTCAAACTTCTTTCATTAAAACACCTACCATTTGGATGGTAAAGGCAGTAGCGATGCCACCACACTCTGCATATGCCTGGGGAAAGTTCAAAATTCCAGCACCAAGGGCTGAATTAACAACCAGCAAAGCTGCTCGCCAAATGGGAAGCCCCTCTACGAACTCTACATGCACATGCGACTTGTCGTCAGCTAGTTGTACACTCGAGGTGGTGTCTCGATAACTTGAAGACACCTGTACGCCGAGCATTCTTGTGCTACTGTAAGAACGACTCCCGTCATGACTGGCTCGGAGGTTCTTGGCTCCAAGAAGAGCTTCCTCTTCCAGCGTCATGATACGTCTTGCTAGAAATCCTTTTCAAAAGGCTCTTACGATTTTGGAAGAAGTCGACTAAAAGTTTACCTCACAGAGAGTCGTAGCGTTCTGATTCAAAACTTACGTAACTATGTTTACTTGCACAATCTTGCAGTCTCGTTTGGGTCACACTTATTCAAGGAATGTGATTGTTTTTCTTGATTTTAGTAGCTGTCACGATATTGATATCATGGACTTTACGCAAAACACGGCGGCAATGGCGACGAGAGCGAACCAAACAAAACGTTTAATTAACGGAGCAAAGGATTTACACGTGCATTATCACCTGGCGGGTGACTGCCGGCTTGTGACTCTGAACTCTTTACTCTTTACTCTTCACTCTTTCCCACTTTTTCCTTTGAATTTCCGACTGCCCTCCACTGCGACTCCTGATTGGTCAAGATCAGATTCTGTCCCAAGTCCCAATCCAAAGACCACGATTTGCCGCGACTGTTCCAAGATGGTGGATGAAACGGCTCGAAAGAAGTTCAAACCGAGTGATTCTATCCAAATGGTTACTTGTCAAGGCCCAGTTAATATTGCCGTCATTAAATACTGTATGTGGGAAATGGAGAATGGTATTTTTGAAACTTCATGTGATCAAGAGCTTCAATTAAGAACATTTATTTTTTTGCAGGGGGAAAGAGGAACGAACAGCGTATTCTGCCCCTGAATTCTTCACTCAGCGTCACTCTTGATAAAAAGGAGGTAATAGACTTGTTTACCCCTACGGTAACTTAAAGTTCAACGTGGCAAAATCGGAGATTGGGTTTCAAAATCAGCGATTCCTACGAGATATCAAATGTTTTGCGTTAACAACAACGAGCAAAAAAACAGTTCCTAATAGTCAATTAAGATTAAGCTAAGCTTAATTAGTTAACTGATACGAAAGAATATCGTGCATTAGATGAGTTAAATAAAAATATTAATAAAGAAATGAAATCTCGCTCCCATGAACGAGGACACAAAGTGGAAAAAAGACAGTCTCGAAAGGGTCCACCAGATAGTACATGAAATTGCATGTAGTCACAAGGTATCGGAGAACATCACACCATCACAAGGGATCAACAGAGATCACAGGTGGGTACAGCGTGTATCACAAAGTACATGCATCAGCGTGTATCACAAAGTACATATATCACAAATTGTTGCTAAGTATCTAAAGGTGTCACAACGTGTTGATAGCAGATCACGCCACTTTGCTAAAGTTTCCTTAGCGGCACAGCAGAATAGTTTGACTGAGTTGTGGTTCTTTTTTTGATATGCATAAGCTTAATTTCGTTTTAGTAGTTATACTACTTCTGTACGGTATATGCTTGCACCAAATATCCTTATTTCATTGACCTATTGTCAGATCAACATGTTTTCAAGTGGAAACATATGTTTTAGCAATATTCATATCTTGATTTTCCTTTAGCTCCACTCCATCACAACTGTCGCAGCCAGTGAGAATTTTTCCGAGGATTATCTATGGCTTAATGGAAGGTTAGCTTTTATAATTTAGGTGAAGTTTGGTGGTCTTTTAGGATGGCCATGCTCTGTGGGGCCTCATGTGGAGTTTTGTTGGGCTTAATGCATTGCTTTACCTCGGTGAGAGAATGATTGTGCAGTTTGCTTTTAGTGCCGATTGTGCTTGTAGCACACGTTTGCTCTCTCATCTCCCTCCCTTTTGCCAGGGATTGTAAGTATATGGGGTGGGGTGGTGAGTATTTCCACTGATTCTATTAGTGTGATGGTGCACACCTGGTGGAGTTGTCGCCCTCAGGATTCCCATGAATACCTGCATACTCTGCTAAAGCTCATAGCTTGGATGGCTCCACTATCCTTAAGGCACCTTTCCCAAGCTCATCAGCTGGTGATGAGTTTGATAATTTGTTAAACACCTTTTAATTAAATTCAAAGTTAATTTACACATTTATAAGGGATCATTCATTTCACAAGAACATGCATTTAATCTATCAAATGATTTCATGATTTATCGCCTAGACAGTGTTCTTAACTTTTTTAGCAAATAAAAGTTTCAAACTTTCTTTTACGTCTGAAACTGGGTATTAATACGTGCTAACGACTTCAGAGTCACTTAACAATGATTTCAAATCGACTCCTTTTGCAGTTTCAAGGTGCATCAGAAATTTGAAGCTCTATTTCCACATGAATAGAAATTGTTTCTGAACCCATCAGACACACAGTAGAGATATAATAAATATCCTACTTATCTTGTTTTCATGGTCTGTACTACCATGCTGTAAGTTACAGATCCTTGTTGCAGACTTTTGAATCTAGTGGCTGAAACCAACAGTGCGTTCAATGACCTGAAAAAAAATTAAATGCCATTTCATCAGACATCTGGATCAATAGTAACAAGCATGATATATCAGCCAATCATTGTAAACAATGTTAATTTCTTTGTGGTTGTTGTTTACCTGTAGGAAGCATAATGTTGCTGAAATGCCTAGGATTCAAAAGTGTTTATCCACAAGTAAGTTGTGTATTAATGAACGACAAGTGACTAGGCCTAGATGTTTTAAGATCTTTTGTCTTTATTAAACACAGTCCTAATACAGACTTGAGCCAAGTTTCATGGGACAGTTCATCTTGGTAGGATTGTGCAACAATGATTTGGCTGCCCCGCAGCAGGGACGAAAATGAATGTTATCATGGTCAAACCATGTGCTACACATTCCGTGTCCATCTTTACGTCATTCTTGTTCTCTTTTGTGGCTTCTTTCGTTGCCTTTGACATTCTGGAGTTTGTTTTAAACTGTATTTTCACAAAGGGGCATGGAGTCTAGGCCAGAGTAATATTTTTTTGGCTGGACAAAAACAAATTACATAACAGCAAAGCACGTGTATACAAGATGATTTGCTTTTAGATCATTCGTGATTGCCTGTTTCTTGTTTTGATTCTGGACTGTGAGTGGACTCTTTTGTCAGGATGTGACATGACATGTTTTTGTTACATAACTGGGACAACAATTAGTTATTCTGTTCACAAACACGTCTTTGAATTGCCTTGGCTTTGGGATGTTAACTGTGGAAACAGCTATATTTTATTGGATATATTTTGATTACATTACACAAATTTTGTTGATTTTAATTAATTAGTTCCAGCAGCCACAAATAGTTCAGTATCCAGTGAAGCTTTATTCACATGTTTGGTTTTGATCTTCAGCTGCGTGACCCCCAATTCACGTGCTTGAACTTTTCCACTTTACATTCTAGTTCTTTTTGGAGAATTGATGTCACTGAACTTCTGGCTGTGTGTTTAAATAAGCCCCCCTCCTCAAAAGTGCTTTTAAAATAAATAAGCCCCTGGGGGCTTAGCCCGGGGGGGGGGGTACTCCCTTATAAGAGCTTAATGGGGACGTGCGGCCAGCCAGGATATGTTTTTCGGGATTTTTGTCTTAAACAGGGTATCGAATTTGTTATGTTTTGTCTTAATCAGGGTATCGATTTATCAATTTTTGTCTTAAATGGGATATCTTTTCTTGGACGATAAACAGCAAAATTTTTACTTGTAAGCTCTTGTAAATTAATATTGACTTCCATTGAATTTGGCATTGATACCAGGCACATTAAATTTCCATTGATTACACAACAAGAAAGCCACACAATTTGTAACCGCAACTTTTAATCTATGTCTTAAACAGGGTATCAAAAATCGGAATTCTGTCTTAAACAGGGTAGGAAAATCAGCAATATTTGTCTTAAACAGGGTCAGGGTATGAGGGGCCAGGCCGCACCTCCTCCCCCCCCCCCCCCCGGGGGGGGGGGGCTTAGAGAGGATCTTCGGTAATCTGTCAGTATCCACTCTCCAGCTTTTACTGATGTCTGCTTAACCATCACTTCGACATATTTATGGGAATATATCAGCAAAGCGTTAAATGTGTATGTCGAGATTGAGATAGAAGTCGAAATGAGTGAAATCTTTTAAACTAGCTGAACTACAGTTGTAGTAATCCTATGCTCTACCACAAAATTTTTCAATAACCCAAACCACAAAAGATTCAGACATGTTGATTGCCATATGGTGCATTTCAGTAATGTTGGGTAAAATGTTTATAAATATATTTCTGTACAGTAATGAATGTATTTGTATGATTGTATTGCAAATTGTGAGTAGAGTTACATTTTTATGTGAAGTATGATTTAGCCTTTGCTTTTTTTATGAAACATGATTGCTTGCTTTTTTCTGTGAACTTGAAGCTGCTTTTTTCAAACTTGTCATGATGCATGAATAAACCAATTACTGGGTACTTATGCGTGAAACTGTTTTCAGACTGAGATATAGGAGACTCCCACTGGAATAAAATTTTCCTTGAAAATCCTTCAAGTTTTGGTTCCTTGAGTGGATGTGTACAATTCAGAAAATAATTATTCTTAGCTTTCAGAATTGATTTTGCTGGGGAACTGCTGTAGAAAACATTGCTTGACCAACTCTACCAATCACATACATACAAGACTAAAACTTGGTCGTGAACACACTTTTTCTGGCATTTTAAGGAATATTTATTAATATTTGTTGGTATCAATTTCCTTTGTACTGTCACTCCCATAATAGTAATAGCTTTTGATTTTTTGGTTGTTTGATGCTCAAATAAAAACAAATTCTTTCCATATTCTAACAGTGATTGTCAATGTTTTCTAGTTAGGAAGCTGTCTCATGAAGAGTATTTCAAAAACGGCGAGGGATCAGTGCTCAGAGATGGGCATATTCATATCTGTTCTGAGAATAACTTTCCTACGGCTGCAGGCCTGGCATCATCTGCTGCGGGGTATTCTTGCTTAGGTATACTGGCAGACAATTTCTCATTTCACTTTATTTCATGAGGTCAGTTAGTAATATCTTACAAATGGCCTCAATTTTGACCTTTCAATGTAATCAAGTGATTGTGTACCACAAGTACATAAATCTTATTAAATTAAGCTTGTTAACTATTTTGTATTCTTTTGATCAGTATTAGTATAAGTAGTCATACAGTTTCCAGTTCAGTTTAGAATTAATTTGCACATAAGTGAGATCTTTCATGAAGCCATTTTTTGCTTTGAGAAAACTTTTTTCAAAGTTTCCGCACAAAATTGTTGTCATTGTTTTACATGATATTAATGGCTTAGAAATTTCTCATTGTCTTTCTGCCAATCATAATCCAGAATTACAATGTGTAATTCGCACTGCATGGTGTCACACTTGAACTGGACTGCTCTCAGCCAATCAGAATTGAGTAATTTGTTTCATTGTGTATTCTTAAATTCATAACAATTTGAGTCCCTTTTATGATCTGTTTATTATGTTTTCTCCTTTCTTTCTAGTGTTTGCTCTGTCAAGGTTATTTCAAATTCATGGTGATCTGTCAACAATTGCAAGGTGACTACATTGTTTGTAAAGTAGTTCATAACATGCAATTCTCTAGGTGAGGATAACTCGGAAAAGAACTGTTGAAAAGAACTGTAAGTTGGTAACTGACAACTTGATTGGAAGACATCATCAGATCAAGTGTTACTTTCAATAAAGATTACTTCCATCCACTCTAGGTTGTCTCTTGAACAGTCACCAAACATGGTTCTTTTAAGGTCATTCCACTGAAATAGAACCTACATTGAGATGTTTGTCAAACTTTGCCTATTGATTGCTTATATTATAGGAACTTAAATTTTGAAATAACAATGAGTGGTCCCCATGTTCATTTAGGAGCACCAGCATCTTATTTATACCCAAAAAATCCTTATAATAGTACCATGATTGAAGAATTCATGTTTTCAATGATTTTTCTTGTTCTACACTGAGAATTGGTCCGTATTTATTTTACATAGAGAAATTTATTACTCAATTCAAAGCAACAGAAAAAAACTTGATTGGTCACAGTCAGTACTCATTTTTGAGAAAATGACTATTTAGCTCTATGGCGAGGTCCAGCCAAAATCACGCTAATCATGCATGAAATTATGCAGTACTGAGGAATGATTTTAAGCTCACTGGTAATCTCATACCCTGATTTCATAGTGTTTTCTTGTCTGTGGGAGATCAGGATTTCAAATTGTCAAGAACCAGGGTTAACCCAGAAAATCACTCTTTATGAGCCGATAATCTTGATTTTTAACCAAATATATTCAAGAAAGTGGTGGTATATGTATTGTCAATGAGAATATCATTTTGGTAGCCGTAATCCTGAGCTGACACTGAGGGTATTCCCCCAAAACTTGCAGGATCCTTAAGGTTCACAGAATGACATTCTTAGACTTAGAACATTCTCTATCATCTTAGAGTTTGTCTTGTCAACATTTCAGGTGAAATCTAGAAACCAACAAAAATATTGAAGACAAGTGCAATTATAGGCTTGTTACAATTGCACATCCAAGCAGTTGGAGGTGAACTCATCTGCAGGATATAAATTAAATGCTCCTGAGAGACAGTCTTGACTGACAAAAACCCCTGATCTCTTCCTTTACACATTGATTCTTAAGTAGCTTAAAAGAGAACCCAATATTCATAATTAGTATATACACACTCAGTGATCTTGGTGTTTTAAGCAATCTGATTGGTTTGCTATCTCTGGCTAATGAGCATTATTCACCCCCCTACCGAGTGAATAATGCATAAGCCAAACAAAAATAAAGCATACTTTTGAATAAAGCATACTTTTGATTCACACTGATTTGAACGGTGTTTAAGGACCATTGTTCTAGACTGTCACGAGGTTTTTTCGAAGATTAACTATAGATTTTCCATGTTCAAAGATTCTGTAAATAGTTTCGGGAATTCGCGTATGCTTTGTACAGCTTGCACGTTTTCCACGCATGAATTGAGAGGTCAATTAAATCGATTTTTAATGGTTTCCTTCTGAAATGTTGTTGAGATCACTTCCTGTGTATATACTAAAACAAAATTTTATTCTTCTCAATCTCGGTGAATAGTGGCAGAATATTTACCTCGATTTCAAAGAATAATTGTTAATTAGTATGACTAAGAGTGTAACAGTTACCCTCATAGTTCAGGTAGCATTCACTTAATGTGCAGCTTTATCCAAGGATTATTATTGCACGAGCGGACATTAGAAACATGGCAGATAGCTAACAGAACTAGCGCAAGTGGAATAACTGTTTTGTTATAAATGCCCACAAAATATATGTTTCCACATTTGCAGAATATGGTAAAATAAAAACTGCATTATCCATTGATCCATTCTTTAATAAATCTTGTTATATGTATTGTGTTCAGGCAGGGTTCAGGAAGTGCTTGTCGCAGTATGTATGGAGGATTTGTTGAGTGGGAAAAAGGAGAAAAGGATGATGGATCTGACAGTGTTGCTAAGCAGGTGATTGTTAAGCTTTTTTTCATAAAAGCAGCATATTCCTCTGGCAAGGAAAGATGATTAAATATCATTCTGTTTCACCCATGACCATGAGTCTTCACAGTTAGGCAGGTACTTTCTCAATCCAGGTACCTTACCTTGTCACCTTGTATGCATGTCTAGAGCCACCACAGTGACTGCAATTTCTCCCAGGAGGGGGAGGGGGGGGCATTGGGGGAGTACTGCCATATGGGCTGTATTGGTATGTGCCACTGTACAGGGTATGGTTTTCAAGGAGTTTACTCAAGGATAGAGAATATAAATTAGTCTAAGAGTGTTTGGGTCTAGAATAGAGTATCATTTTTCACGAAACTGACTTTGTTTGTAATTATAATACGGTAATACAGTAACTCTAATTCTGTTTGTCAGATTGCTACAGAAGACCATTGGTTAGGATTGAGGGTCCTGATTCTGGTGGTAAGATAGCAAGAGGGAAAATGACATTACTGGTAACTTTATAATTTATAGCCTTTTTTTAGTCCTCTCTCAATTTTAAGCCTGACTCTGTACTAAATCCTCTTCAACCCCTCCCCCTGGGGGGTACTCCCTTATATGGGTATATTGATGTGTGCAGCCCCAAAGGATATCAGGTTTTTTAGCCATTTTGGTCATAGACAAAGTATGTTTTTTGCACTCTAGCCTTGATATGGGTATGTTTTTAAAAAGAAGCCACTTTGTCATTATTGAAAAGTAAGTCAACACAAATGATGTTTACAGTAATTTAACATTGGTCTGATTAATTATAACACAAGTCTGAAACAAGGTTTTGATGTAGTAAGCAAGTCATCAATAGGGTTTCAAATTTTTGGCCAGGCCATAAATAGGGCAGGGAAAAATATCACAGATTTTGGTCATAAATAGGGTAAGGGTTTTTTTGGAAGCAGGCCACACACCCTACCCAATTTTTATGAGAGTACCCTCCAGTTAAGTTTCGTCTCAGTGTCCGTTTCCAGTCACATAAGAATTAAGAGAATGACGCCTGGTTTTAAGTGACCTTGATACATGTTCATTTTGACTGCATTCTCTTTTAGCAAGTCATTTAGAACCCCGGGGTTGGGGGAGGGGGGGGGGGGGCTCACACATGAAAGGGGCCGGGATGCTCATTGGAAATTTTGAATTAAACCCTCAAAGGAGACTGATCTGGGTGTGGCCCATGCTTCTTTTGACCCCTAAAAGATACCATGTCAGAAAATAGGCAAATGGACGAGGTCGAGCAAAATATCGTAATTTGTCAATGGCGAGCGGATCAATTATTTGCTGAAGCCAAAGGCTTTGACAAGTAATTGATTGGTGAGACACTGACTTATCACGATATTTTGCGACAACTGAGTTCAATAATTGTTTTATCATTCGATCACCAAGTTTGTTTTCATATTTTAATCACTTCCTGGCAGCTCAGGGAAGCGATCAGCCATTTTTCTCTCGAGAACGTGGTTCCTATTATGCATGAGCAGAATATTATTTGCAGCAAAACACGTTTAGACGGTACTACGCATGAGCAGACCATTATTTGTAGGCAGTTATTTGCAGATCACGTGGTGGGCTGTCGGCCAATCGAAAGGAAGAAAAAACTGCATCAAATGATAAATATATATATTCTTCATGTGCAACCCTAAACAAGACCTTCACAGCTGAATAAAGTGGTGTTTTCCCCAGAACACCCTAAGTGAGACCAAATTCAGAAATTTACACCCCTAACTGAGATGACGAGCATCCCAACCCCTTTCATAAGGGGCCCCCAGGTTTAGAACACGTAACATAGGCAATTTGTAATCGCTATTTGTTACGTCGTGTGATCACTATTATTTGTTGATAGGTGAATGAACACAAGAAGGGCACAAGTAGCACTGAAGGGATGAGAAGAAGTGTTGAAACCAGCGACTTACTTAAGGTAAACAATGAAGGATATGTACCACAGATCAAGGCTATCAAATTGATAGACCCTTTGCATTAACAGAACCAAAATTTGACCAATACCTATACATCTTTAGCCTCGTACAGATGTTTCCAGACAAAGGCTTTTTCACATGAATGTGAGGCTAAGGATGTATAAGAATTGTTATTCAAATATTGGCGCCATATCTGCAAAGGGTCTAAATAAAATGGATTTATGCCTGGTGACCAGCTGATATCTGAGAATTTTTGAAATATAACGGTCCTTCGTTAACCTAGCTCATTGTGACACACTTGCGAACTACAGCAGACAAGTTGCAGAATACCTTTGAATAGGCCATTTTCAAGTTGCCTTTGTGTGTGTCTCTGTGTCAAACGCGAATCTTCTTGCAAAGCCATTTAATATGAAAATGTGTTCGGGATTCAAGTTCAAAAAAGATTTCATTCAAATCAAACTCATTTTCATATGAAAGGTTTTGAATGAGGCCCTCTTTTTGAAACAGAGGCACAACGTTACTCAGATATGGCCTATATCTATTCTCCAAGTAAACTCCAGTCATGGTGTTTGCAATGATCGTGAAAATGTTTTCATGCCTGTCTTTTTGCAGTTCAGGTCAGAATCGTGCGTCCCCAAAAGAATGGAGGTAATCAAAAAGGCCATATCAGAACGAGATTTCAAGACATTTGCAGAAACTACTATGAAGGTAAGCCTGAATACTTATCGTGCACCTTGTTTGTTATCAACTTACTTGGTATAAATTAATAACTAAAGGCTACTGGTGCCAAGCTCTTCAGTGCAACCTCTGTTAATTGTATGAGAGCTTGACAACAGAAAAAAACCTCTATCTGATTGCTGCAAAATTGTCGCCATCTTCCGAGTCCAGGTAAATTTGGTGGCGCGGTTTTGAACTGACTACGGGCCTTTAAATACGGGTAACCACCGAAACGTACTTTCGCGCCTTATACAGTGTTGGAAACTTAATTTGCACTCACCAGGTGTTATTTCTACTCGCCGAGAAAGATGCCCCCCCCCCCCCCCCCCCACCCCACCCAAGCTTGCCATTTCATGTTGAGTCTCCTTGGAGTGTTGGAATGCGGGCTATCGCTGATTTCCAACACTGCTTATAATAAACAATTATTGAATGAGGTTGAGCATGATATCATGAATTATCAAAACCGAGGTCTGTGTTATCTGCCGAAGCCGAAGGCTTCGGCAGATAACACAGACGTCAGTTTTGATAATTCGTGATGTCATGCGAAAACCGAATTCAATAATTGTTTTATTATACATTTTTCACATAATTCAACCTCAGAAACAGAAGCGAAGCGTTCAGCCATTTTGTTTCTGAGGAGAACACTCCAAGGGGCTTTAGTAACCAGGCAGACGTTGAACTTGACAAGATAAATGCAATATCTCCAGCAGATATTGCAATTATCATGTCAAGTTCACAAGCTATTGTGAATTGATTGAATGCTCTCGACCAATCAGATTTTTCGTAGTGAATCTGATGTATAATAACACCTCATAATACGTGTACCGGCACCATGATTATGGTGATGTAAGAATACTTTACAGGTCAATATGATTTTTACAAAACTTAACGTGTAGACAAACGTCAAGGTAGTCATAAACAGAACCATCTACAATACAAACTGTAGGTATTTTAACTAAGCGTTCAAATTTAACATATTGTAAATCTTTAGAAATACTTGTAGACGTTCCCATCAAGTCCAGCCAAATAAAACAACAATGATGCTGTGCAACCGATGCGTTTCTTAAATCCTACGTGTTGTAGTAGCGTTGATCACAGCAGATTAAAGGCTCTAAACTAATGATGTTCTTTCAAATGGTGTTCTCGCGATTGAAGCTGCTTTGTTCACAAGTTATCATATATCCTTTGTACACAAGACGTTCTATGATTTGGGGAAATTAAATCTCAGTTGTTGCACGACTATTTGGCCTTACTTTGTCTGTTACCTAATACGTGAACTTGAAGGTAAAGTGACAACTAGAAGGTCGTTTTTTAAAATTCATTAATAACTCATCAAGTTAAAACAAAGAAAATCCTACCCGAAGGCTGTTTTGACGTCGCTTAACACGGCCTTTCTGCCAATATCTCGTTCACGTTTCAAGCAACGCCAAATCCATGTATTTAATTTTAACAATGACCAATGTTTGCGGTTTTGTGTAAATTTTTGCTGATTTTTGGGCATTTTGGGAAAGATATACTTTTCCTTAACCCTTAACACCCTAAGAGTGACTCATAGATTTCACGCTTAACTAACGGCAGACGGTTTTGCTCGTCAAAGAGAGACCCCTTAGAATAGGTTAAGTTGAGGAAAAGATGGCATGTTGAAGATTTTATAAAACAGTCCCCTACCAACCTAGGACTCTGTCTGGTAATGTTCCCAACACATTTTAATCAACCACAATTCCCTTTTAAGGACTTTCACACAAAGGTTTTCCAACATTGATTTTTTTTTGCTGAAAATTTTACCATTGAAAGATTTTTTTTTCTTTTTTTTTCTTTTTTATTTACAACAATAATACAACTACAAATTACAGCAGAGATAACTATTTACAACGGTAATACAACTACTCAACAAAACGATGCAATTATGCGTGCTACTTTCGATACTACAATTTGCCTAAATTACTCTAAAACAATACAGTTACTTATTTAACTTACAAAACCAACACTTACACTACTTACAATGTAATACGATTACTGATGCTACTTAATTTTTTCAATTTTTTTTTCAACTCGTTTTATAATTTCTGATAGTAGTAGATTCTGATATGCATTTCAATAAGAAAATTACCGTAGAAGCGAAGTTACATTTTTACGATTATTTTACAAATAGAGACATGAGAGTAGGAGTGGCACATCCCCGAGACAAAGGTATTTGGCGCGGCTCATGCACATAGTGTTCCCCACTTTGCTCTGAATTTCCTCAGTGTGTTATTTTTAAAAGCAATTGTACGTTCACAAAGAATCTTTTCATTAAGTAAAACGCAGAAAATTTCAAAACTGGGAGAGGCGTTATTTAACCATGAGAGAAAGATGTGGTATTTTGCAATAATGACATAATGATTGAGGGCTTGAAAAATATTCGATTCAGGCTTATAGCCGTATAAAATATCTAAAGCGCTTAGGGTGACATTTTCCGACCTCTTTTCGTTCCACCAGCTAATTACCCTTTGCCAAAATAATTGAGTACTGGGGCATTCATATAGAAGGTGAAATAAATTCTCATGAGGGTGGCTACAACGATCACAGCTCGGGGATGTTCTCAATTTCATATTGTAAAGATTGCTGTTATAGGGTAGAATGTTATGTACCACCTTATATTGAAAACATCGTAGTTTGTTTTCCATTGTTACCTTGAAGGGTAATTCATAGACAGCTTTAGTCGATATATTTTGTTCGACCATTGAAAGATGATGAGTTAGTGATGTCAGAAATGTAAAAAATAGGGGGTCACCGACTTCGTTTTGGAGAGAACATGCCCGGAAGAACACCTAAATCTGAGTAAATCGGACTTCGTTAGCGAAGAAGGCCACAGTGGCTGCAAGTCCCAAAATATCGCAATTAGAGCTTTGAAAGGAAATGTTCTTTGCCAAATATGGTTTAAATGGACCTATGAAGCGAATTTAGTCAACTGCCGAGGGGCCTCAGAGAACAAGATTGCATTTACTGACCACAATTTCACGCGCTTTGCAGCCGCATGATGGCAGGATTCGATGTGTCGCGGACAGAGAGATTGATTTTTTTGTTCATTTTTGGACAATGTGGAGATAATTGTAAATAAAATGTGTTTCTGAAAAGAAAAGTAGGGGTCACCGAACGTCAAAGATCGTTAAATCCAAGCAAAGCTATGGCAATGGCCATCTGCCCTATCATTGTTCATTTTAGTACTTAGCGCGCGCGAGAGATGGATGGCGTGGCATGTGAATTTGCGTGCGCAGTAAGGATGCGCAGAAACAATTAGCGCGAACGTCCTTAAAACTACTTCAAATTTAACTCCTATTCAGGTGAAACCCCACCTTAAGATCAGGCCCCGGTGGTTGGAAGGATGGGCAATTCGCAACGCTACCCACCGGATAAATCACTACCCAGTGGATACCGTGGTTTGTTTTGTTAACACTTATCCACTGGATAGTGATTTATCCGGTGGATAGCGCTATCCAGCCTTCAAACAACTGGGGCTTGATACCCAATCCGATTTTATTTCTCCGTTTTCTACTTAGTTTTTATAGTTTTGATCGCGAAGGTATATCAAACACTCGAGACAGTGTTTAACCACATTTCTAAACACCTGTAAGTTCGTCCAAATTTTCCACTGCGCGTCGTGTTTTCAACCCTCTTTTGTACTTGATGTATTACTTCAAAAATTGCATCTGAGTATTGTATTAACTGCAATGATCATTCTTCACTTATATCTATGACCGCAGTTCAAATATCATTTCACTCCTCACGGAGTCTTTCTGTCCTCACCTCCCTCCACTCAGTTGTGCTTTTTCTCCTTTTTAGGAAAGTAATCAACTACATGCAGTATGCCAGGACACATACCCGCCAATAACACCGCCATACATGAACCAAACCTCACACGGAATAGTTCAGTTGGTTACCCAGTACAACAACTTCTATCATGAACCCAAGGTATGGCATAGCAATCTACCATGAATGACTAGGTTTTTGCCAAGGAACCCTTGTTACCTTTTCTTATTCAAGGCACAAGTCGTACGATGTCGCTAGGAGTATTTTTTATTCCCGCCTCCTCCACCCCGGATGAATGCCAGTCTATGTCGGGTTTTACCAGTATCTAACAGATCACCGGGACCCATTTATGTTTTCCCTTTTTTCCGATGATCATTTAACACACGTAGTTCAAATAATCCTTTTCACGGTCAACTCTGCTCGTTTGTATTATAATGAAATCTAGCATGTATGTGAGGCAATCTCGGGCTATTTTGTAGTTTACCCGAAATTGCCTCACAACCACGTTGGATTACATTGTAATGCAAATGGAAAACTAACCGTGAAAGGGCTATTGTTTCCCGCTTGGTCTGAACTACCCTCAGTTGATATACTTCTGTACCAAATAAATGTTTAGGACCTGCTGTCGTTCACTGTTTCACTGGGCCAAAACAAGACGATGAACAGTTTTACGCTTGGGTCACGAAGGGTGTTCCTTCAAGTACGATTTCCTTCACAAGCTATTGCTTCTACTTCTCACATCAAACTGAATTATTTTCCAGTATCAGACGTATGAAAACCACCGTTCTTAATTAAGCAGAATAAAGACAAACTAAGAATGTGGGTTTTTGATGACAGTATTATAAATAACTTTAGGTTGCCTACACGTTCGATGCAGGACCCAATGCGTTTTTGTTTCTAATGGAAAACGATGTCGCGGAAGTACTGGCCCTGATCAGAATTTCTTTTCCCCAGACACGGACTCGGGGTAAGTAAAACTGTATACCGAAAAAAAAATGCATTAGATTTCTACGTGTTGTAAAAAAGTACATCTGTAGTAGTACACAAGTAGTGCTTCAGTGGGGATTGAAACCATTCCTAAACATCGAAATCTTTTCAGAGTTGTAAACCATTGATGAGGCCCAAGCAGTCTCTCCGATGTACGATAAATCTCTAGGTTTAGTATTTGTGTCCTTCGGATCATGAGTGACAGTTTGGGTACCACTACGAGGATGAGCGCTTATATGTCGAGATCTGTGGATTAACAGGTTTACACTGTCTACTCAAGAGTGGAGTGAGGGTCCTAAAAACGTAAACTGAAGTGACATTTGAAACTCTTACCCGCACTAGAACAGCTAATTGTCCCTATTTATCTGTGGTGATGCTACTAATACCACACTGTATAATACGTTAAACAGATTTGTTCAAGGAATTGAAATCCGTCCTCAAGCCACTATATCAAAGTTTGTACAAGCCATATATTGATATTCTCTTCATTTAAAATATGATAAACAGCTGCTCGAAATGTGTCTTTCGTTAAAGAATTTACACTATGCATGTTTTTATTTGTGAACAAATTGTTATTTAATGAGGCACTGAAGAAGTTGCCTCACGTAAGCGTACATGAATGTTAAACTCTTGGAAGCCGGCAGAACAGGCGGGAGTTTTTTTGCGTCTATTTTAGGCGCAAGGGAGTCGAGCGAGTCGCGCACGAGAGGAAGAGCGGGCCTCTTCCTCTCGCGCGACTCGCGCTCGCCTGGCTTTCTCGATCTGTGCCTAAAATACGCCTGTATCCCTAATAGAGACCTTAAGCACCACGACGGGAGCACGACGACGGCATACCGGAAGCAATTTTCTGCTCCGGTCATGCGCAGAAACTGAATAACTGATTGCAATCCGCCGTCGTCCGCACGTTGACGACGCCACATTCACTGTTTTGACGTAGTGTCGACAACGTCGTAGTTCATTGCAAAGTTTTTAGTCCTTTTCTTTGATTTATCGTTTTTTTTCTTACGACACATAAAGAAGTACCTTTCTGGTGTTTGCTGTTAAAGATTTTTGAGGAGAAATTCTCCAATGAACATCCCTGAGGCAGGAAAATGCGCTAGCACAAGCCGCTAGTCGGCAAATTCACAGAAAACCGCAAGCTCGAAGAAATCCACTCGGTAAGATCTATTACATTTGTAACTTCTGTGCTTTAGTTTTCACTGATCCAGTTTACATGTAATATGCGGTGTCGGAGCTCAGGAGTGCCTCAGCAACAGAAGTCACAGAACGAAGAGCATTTTTCTCGACTCGAAATTCAGCTTTACAGTGTACAGGATCCATGGTTTCAAGGTCAAATTCTTCGTAGTGTTTATATACAAGCTAAGGGAAGCTAGGGTTCTTTGAAACGTTTTTCTACATACATACATATACATACATACATACATTTATTTTTGTTTTCAAATAAAAAAATTACAAATTGAACATGCCCGCGGATAGCATATGCTAGTCTAGGCGGGTCATGTTAACAAAAATTATTAATAAACTAAAAGTAAATACTCAAGCGAGAACGCGGAGAGCTAGCTGTAGCGTCCCGCACTCACTCCTGTCAAGATTGTTGACTCCTGTCAAGATTGTTAAGTTGGCATATAAATTAAAGTTGGCATATATTTTCTTCAATAAAAGGACGAATTCTTCATCGTCTATTGTTTCCTCGTTTTCAAGGTATTTTCGAAGTGGTATCTTTTCTGAAAACTGGCGGGATTAAGTTGCCGTTGCAGTGTTGCTTAACATGCTTAGGCGAGTGAAACGCGACGCTGGTCTCGCCTCAGCCTTTACGCGGATGTGCCGTCCCCGTCGCCACCTACCGTCGCGGTGCTTAAGGTCTCTAATCTCTTGGTACCAATATAAAACATCACTGAGTTGTCTCGGAGAATGGGTAACATTCATTTGTCCATATTGTGACCTTGATGAGTCCACTCACCGTGACAAACCTTGTTGCTTTCAGAGTCTTTTGGAATCAATAACAATTGAACCAACCCAGGGAGCTGTCAAGTATATCATTTCAACAAAGGTAATCAACCTCGTTCCATGACACCATTAGCAACTAGGGCATTCTTAATAAAAAACACGTGAAGCATGGCTGTTGTGAGCTATTAGTTTGCCTGGTGTCTTACTTTGCCTCCGTAGAGGTTGTCCCTGTCTTAGGCCTCATCCGCACTAGAGTGGCAAAATTTTGTCCGGGTCAGGTCTTCTCTCTGCCAGATTTTCATTTAAATAGACGTGCCTACAATTAATAAATCAAGAAATAACTTCCTAACTACAAAATGTCAGTTGCACACCACCAGACACACCTGTCTGCGGCAAAACCGTTTATCTATGGACACTTTCCTCAAAATTAAAGTTGGCATATATGTCAGTTTTGACACTTGACAGACATTTGTTCTTCGATAGAAGATGAGTTTTAGTAAGTGGATAACATGACCCATGGAATAATCGCATTGACAATGACGACTTCTTGCATAAGTGTCCATTGATCTGTCGTGGTTAGAAGTTCATACACGTCTTATGTTATACCTACATTCATCACTGACCAAACCATTGTCGTGTCATGTTCTCGCAACTTGGCAAACTAAACTAAAAGAAATTGTTGCTTCCAACAAAGGATAGTTTATTAATTTGTTGACTTTTCTTTTCTAGGCTGGGAGTGGACCAAGTGAACTAGGACAAGAATATAGTCTTCTAGACGAAAATGGACTTCCTAAATTATTCTCCAGTGGAAGCTCTCCTAACGGAAACTTCCAGTAGGCAGACACCCCCCGCTCGCTGACTTAGCATGGGCCAAGCTACATACAAAGAATACAATTTAATCTCCCATGAGTAGAAACCTAAGTGGACCCTTTTTTGTGGTCCCTTGTGTGTTCTCTTATTGGCGGTTTGACTGAATTAGCGTATGTGAAATGATAACTACTACTCTGGGCTACTAACTCGGTTGAAAAACAGTTTTCGGTTGAAGGCTAATTGGCAGTAGCTGCAGCTAGACTCGCTGAATTCCGCGAGCAAAGTGCAGAAGGTTGACAGTAATTGATGCATATGATAACCACAGGTGTTAACTTGTGCGTAGTTGAAAGTTGAAGTCGATCTCTCCAGAATTTGGTTCAAAACTGACGGCATATCTAATATCAGGAACAGTGTTCTCTACAAGGATTTCATCTTGAATCTGAGGCGGTGACTGCATGAAATATACACCTTGCTTTGTGTGGCGAACCCAGTTTAATTTCGATGTCCCTTCTGCGACGTCTTGATTCTGTGAAAGTAAGAAAGAAATGTTTTAAGAGGTGGCTTCAGGTGGCTGAACACAGTTTTTGATACCTCTGTTTCATTTACCTTTGCTTCTAAAACCCTTGATCCTTTGGTCGCCAAAAATGGCAGTAAGCAAGTTAACAACACAAACTTCAACTTTTTGATAATTAAACTGTCGTATGTGCCGTTGCCATGGCAACATGATAAAATATAAACAGGCGTTTAAAATCGGTTTTGTTTATTTGCAGAAAATCTAGTCATTAGATTTTCTTTATAATTTGCATGCAACAAGCTTGTAACGATACTCACATGTTAGCGCTATTTTAATAATAATTTAACACACAGATTTTTAATTATCCCTCGTTGAAGGTTCACTGGCATATCTTGAATTTCCTTTGTTAAATTTTAATTTTTTGAATCCTCCAGTTACTTATTTCCTAAAGTATTTTCGTTCTAAATTTCGTGAAATTCTAATGAGTGGTTCTCGAGAAATAGGCGTATCTCCGAAAGTCAATTTTTCACTCAATCGCAATTTTTACGACTTACTACGCATGCGGTAACAAACAAAAGCTGAAAATTGCTGGGTTGTTTGCATCGTTACCTTTTACAACATATCTTTGTAATAGAAGACCAAAGCCATCAATACACTGCGTTCAGTTATAGAGAAAAATAACACAGATAGTACGGGTGTCGAGTAAATAAAATGATCGCTCTATTGACGGCATGTTTGTTGTTTTGAAATCCTCGTGCACGTGCTGAATTGCATCAGCAAAAGCGCGCGCGAAAACTGTGTTCGGCCACCTTAAACCGACACAAAGAAGTAATTTTCTACCAGCAAACGGTTACGACACCTCACCTGCTGCAGTCCTGTAGTAATGGTTATTTTTTCTGTTAAATGAAAATCCATCCATATTGCAACTCCATGAAAAGTACCTGGTCTGTGAAAAGAAAACCCACGATTTGAATAAAATGAACACAAGTTTTTAAAAAATCTAAACGAAATAAAAAGTGAAAACAATTCTACAAATGAAATAATATTGCCTACAAAATAAAGAGTAAATCAGTTGTTTACGCAAAATTATTGCAATACATCCTTTCCTTGTTTGCTGGTAACCTCACTTCCAGGGTCTCTCGTCCTCCTGCCTCCAAAAGCGAGAGGGGTGCGCAGGATAGAGAGAGAGCCTGGGGACAAGGTCAACTTTGGTGGAACAAACTAAGCGACAATGCCGAACGAAATAACTCGTCGCGCCTTTGGTTCTCGTTTTCCTGTATTTCGTGCCCTACCTCAGTTTGTGATCTAAAATCACTATCCTGTCCAGGTTCTCGAGGAGGACGATCAAAAGGTGGACCGACGAAAGCGGGGACCGGAGATGCTTTCGCGTACTCGCTTTTTGGATGGCTCCCACTGTCGAGAGCCTAGAACACGCTACTACTACATGTTAGTGGTACTTCTGACTCATCACGCGCCCTTGGAACAAGTCATAGATCATTTCAATTCACGGTGAGGATTAACAAAAAATGTCAACAGTATCGTAAACTTTCAGCGCAGGGAAGACGGGGGTGATGGGGTGGGGGCGGCGGTGATAATTAATTATCAAACTGTCACCCCGTTAATACGGTCACTTAAGGCGGGGCTACACGTGAATACTTATGACGTCCCTTAGCAGGGCCTTTCTGCCAATGCCTCGGTCACGTTGCAAGCAACGCTAAATCTCTGCTTATTTCATCCACCATTGTTTGACGGTTTTGTGTATTAAATTTCGGGTGATTTCTGGGCATTTTTGGAAAGAGATACTCTTTCTCAATGGATAGGTTAAATCGACGAAAATATGAAATGTTGAAGATTTGATGGATTTAGAAATTGGAAATTTGAATTGAAGAAGTTGTAGACGGATACCAAACAGTCCCCTACCAACCTGGGTCTCTCTCTCTCTCTCTCTTTTTTTTTTTTTTGGAGGTGGGGGTCAACTGTCTGGTAGTGTTTTCAACGCTTTGTAATCCTAACAATTCCCTTTTAATATTACTTCAAATTTCAGTCCTATTCATGTGTACGCCCAGGCAAAAGCTCAGTCAGTCTTTATCCTGTTTAAACAACTCCTTTAATAAAGCCACCCCGTCAATACGGCCAGATTTTTGTGGCCCATTGTTGACCGGATTAACAGGGTTCCACTGTATTATAATTACCTTTTCAGACTGACATTTCCTTCACCCGTTATTTTCTGGCTTGGTATATTTGAAGTAAAATCAAATTTCATGATTGTAAATTCCTCCGTAAGAGCACGACAGGGATATTCCCACAAATGATGTGGCTCCAACGCTATACCATGGCTTGTTTCATTATTGACTTCTTCATTCCTCAGCTTTGAGCCCTGAAAAACAACAAACAGTTTTATGTATACACGCACCAGAAACCTTGCAAAGCAAGCCATTTTTCCTGGTCAGAAAATAAATTGACAATTTTTTCTTTACCTCGATCAGTTTGTCAAACAAAGAAACATCAAATCCTTCCACTATGTTTACTGGAGCATGGAACTTCCAAAGATCGTCAAACTCCACTGAAATTCAGAAACTGAGAGTTAGCACTGTCTCGCTGGTCTGTGCTTAACTCGAGCCAATACTCAAGGGCCAAAACCAACGTTGTGTGCAAATGAGTATAAGAATACGTTTATTCAAATATAAATTAGGAGAGGTTCTTTGTCCACTGTTTGCAGATCGAACTGGGACATAGAAAAGTTGGTTCTCGCCCAGGGAGGAAACCGCGGAAAAACCGTCGGAACAAGGTATCAAATTCAACCCACATATGAGCCTTGATCCCAGGATATGTTCGCAGGCGTTAAGTTATGTCGAGTTCCAACCTCTTTCCCAGCGCCTCTCATCTTACAGCCCCTTGGGGCGGTAAGATGAGAGACCCTGGGAACGAGGTTGGTCCAGTTCTACGAATAGGGACCTTACGCAATACACGACGGCAACGGAAACGAGAACGTCACCAAACAATAGGTTTATTTAGAAAAACAATGGGCATACGTCATAATTCTTAGCATATTTCTTTGCCGTCCTCTGCAAAACATCAACGTGAAATGACCAACTTCTGCGTTGCCTGGAGAACGTGAACCACAACGGCTAATTTTTCGTATTATTATTTCGAATTGAACGAATTCGTAGCAGCTGGGGCAAGTTTTAATAACGACACACACTGAACAGTTCCAAATAAATGCGAAACACTTTTTCTACCAGGAATCGTCCTCGCCGTCGCCGTCGTACACGCGTAAGCTCCCTAATTTTGTGCCGCGTAGCACTATGAACCCAAATGGTGGAACAGAGAATTAACTCCTCCCCGACTTTCTCTGTCTGACCTGGTAGCTCGGTCGGCAGAGTAACGGTAGATCTAATACGGAGGTCGTGGGTTCCATTCCCACCGAGGTCAAAAGATTTTTTCTTTACCTCGTGTGGTTCCCTGATTCCCTTTACTAGGGCTAACGCCTAGTGGATTATTCATGGTTTCAATTATGGCGGGTCTAAAACACAGGTCACGGGTCATTGCTTTACCAATACTAGAACAACCTTAAACCTTAACTGATACTAACCTTATTGCCTTAGTGTAGTATTAGGCCTAAAACGTTGTCTTAGCGTAGTACTTATTCTTTAGGTTAGCATTAGGAAGGGGTTAGGGTTGTTCTAGTATTGGTGAAACAATGACCCGCGACCTGTGTTTTAGACCCGCCGGTTCAATTAGCACTCTAATTAACACTTCAGAGTTAATTCTCTGTTCCACCATTTGGTCCAGTTCTAGCCGCCTCTCAGTCACGCAACGCCTTGCTACCGAGAGTGTAGCATCGCGTGACAGCGACGATTCACTTTGGAACCACGCCAGCCCTGCTACTCTGCGGACCGTGCACACAGCTACGGTAACAGTGCGTCGGATAAAATTGACGAAGTCTGACGGACGCGCCAGCTAGTACACAGGTAGGTTACAAATCTTGAAAGAAAAGTTTGAAACTGGGCAAACTAGCTTCGTAATCCCTCCCTTTCGAAAGGTCCTTTTTCAGTACAAGCGTCATAAAACAGCGGCAGACAGCGATGATTTCAATTTATCTGCTTAAAGCGGGGAACATGAAACACACGTCTACGTTTAACTCGCCTTAAATGCCTATAAATAAGCACATTCACTCTGCAAGAGTCACTTTAAAAGCCTGACCTGCCATTGCCTTCAGTGTAGCACCCTGAGGTACTATCTTCACTCCTGGTTGGGCTGTTTTAGCGGCGCTCACTGCTGCATACCAGAAATATAAGTTGTGCCACGGAAACAGGCCACTTGTGAAAAATGGTTCACCTAAAATAACATCAACCTGTAAAAAAAAAAAAGACACCGCAATGATATCAGATATTATTAAATTCTCAACCTCAAATAACGCATTTGTAGCTCTCTCATTGGCTCATTGAATTTCGGTTACGAGCTCTTATACCCGCGCTTGACTACATATGGAAAATGAGTGCGGATACATAACATGTGTTAAGATCTCATAAGATCACTTCGTTCATATCGGCTCAAAAAGTCCAAATCATCCTGTCAATTGAATAGTTATTCATTCACCCTTGTTAATTATTTCCTCTTTTTTTTTCCAAGAGGGCACGGTGACGAATCTTGTAATGATTGGTTCTTAGCGCGGTGCGGATTTACCTACGGTAACAGTAACGTACGAGTGATGTGTGCGTGGAAACGGTCAACAATTAAAAAGTGATTTCAATGAGAAAAGACTGAACAAATAAGTTATTCACTGGCGTTGGGTCGGTCCGTATAGCAAAAAACTGTGACCGGTCACAGTTCACTATACGCACCTCCCACCCAACAAATATGTATCCTTCAATGGTGAATAGAATAAAAATGTTTCACTCCTGTAACCAATACCGGTAGTTATTCATTATCGTTTCGTAAGAGAGCCAAGCAACCACATTCTACAGCAAAAGGTTAACGTTTTTGGTAATGATTTCTTTTCCTCGAGTTGACCGATAAATTCAACGCAAAAATTGGAAATAACTCATTCAGCTCACAACAAACCACCCCATTGGTCGTTTTTATGCTAGAGGGAAGTTAATGTCGTCTCGGACGTTAAAGCTGTCTGGAGACGACTTTTAATGTCTAGTATAAAAACGGAAAATAAGGAAAACGCTTTTAACGTCTGTTTACTTTAACGTCTTCTTTTAAGAGCGTCTAAACGACGCCTTTAACGTTGAGACGTTAAACCTGCCTCGTATAAAAACGTGACGCTCTTAACTTCCTGCCATGTTAAGATCAGTTGGTAGATTTGTTCGTCTATTGGCGCGCTAAAAGTTGCTTGTTTCCAGTGTGCCGAGTATGGAACCCAGTCTTTTTTATAAAAAAAAATGTTTTTTGTTGGGCCGTGTACTTAAATGCGTCTCGTTTAATACCAGACACATTTAACGTCTTAGACGTTAAAGGTGTCTAGACAACTTGAGTAAAAATAGCAAACAAACTGCGGTTATAAACATAACGAGACAACGCATGTTGTAAAAACTTTCATTTATGAACTTGACGTTTCGTATGCTCCAACATACATCTTCAGAAGTAACGGTTACCTAAATTACAATTAAATTTAAACGCGAAGACTAATACCAAATAAGGAAAGTAATGACAATGAAAAAGAAAATAAACAGACCTAGTTAAGTCTGCTGGAAAAATATAAATGGCTAGTAGAGAAGAAGTTTCTCACTGCCAATATTTTCATTAAGCGCTGGTTTCAAATCACGAATCAGCAAGGCTTCTTTAATTTTACAATGTACATCAGACTGTCCAGTGGCTAAAATATCAAAGTGATCCCATTTAATCTTGTGGCCTGTTTGGGTCGTTGTCTCGTTATGTTTATAACCGCAGTTTGTTTGCTATTTTTACTCAAGTTGAAATGGCCGAAGAATAAGAGTGTCTAGACAACTTATTAAACGTCTCTAGCATGAAAACGGTCATTATGACGCCAGGCGATTGGCTTTTGTCATCCAATCAGAAGTAAAACCAAAGCCAATCGAGACTCTCCTTCACACGTTTTCCCGCGCTTTGCGGAAATTAATAAAATAACTGAGCTACTACGTGCGATCTCATTGGTCAATAGACCCTTTGCATAAATGGCGCCTAAATTTGAATAACAATACTTGGTACATCCTTAGCCTCACATTCATGTTTCAAGACAAAGGAAATTTCACATGAATGTGAGGCTAAGGATGTACCAAGTATTGTTGTTCAAATTCAGGCGCCATTTATGCAAACGGTCTATAGGTGTGTTTAGATGAGAGTATGTAAACACGGTTGTGACGTTTCGGATTTGCGCGTATTTTTTTAGAATTGTTTTATAAAAGCAATAGAGCACTTTTTCCGTGTTTACAGAGCCTCGTCTTAACACTCGAAGGGTTGGGAGAATTCTTGAAAGTTATGCAAACCTGAGACGCAGTGGAGAATTCTCCTTGTGTTTAGATGAGGCTGTGTAAACACGGAGAAAGTGCTCTATTGCTTAATTACTCCGAATTTAGATTGGGTCGGTATAATTTGCGACTGGCGAGAGACAATTATGTCGAGTTCAATGTTCAATGCATACTTAACATAGTGCTGTGATTAATAATTGAGTACCTGATCATTAGTCAAGCGTTCCCTACGTAGATCAGCTGCCTCTTCGCTCAGAATCTCAATTTTATCAGCTATGCCATTTAAATCCATTATCTGGAAAAGAAACGCTGAGTTGAGCAAGTAACGTGACGTGACGTGACGTGACGTGAAGGGAAGTGAAGGGAAGTGAAGGGAAGTGAAGGGAAGTGAAGGGAAGTGAAGGGAAGTGAAGTGAAGTGAAGTGAAGTGAAGTGAAGTGAAGTGAAGTGAAGTGAAGTGAAGTGAAGTGAAGTGAAGTGAAGTGAAGTGAAGTGAAGTGAAGTGAAGTGAAGTGAAGTGAAGTGAAGTGAAGTGAAGTGAAGTGAAGTGAAGTGAAGTGAAGTGAAGTGAAGTGAAGTGAAGTGACGTGACGTGAAGTGAAGTGACGTGACGTCAAGCCAAGCGTGAAGCGACTAGCAGTATTTCTACTCCCTCCTAGCCTCCTACGCAGACGTTCTTTGGCTTGTCACGCGTTCCTCCCCACGAACGTGGGGAGGAACGCGTGACAAGCCTAAGAACGTCTGCGTGGGAGGCTAACTTCCTCCTGGATGGGATGCTTGTCCATTGCAGGGTTACTTGCCTGTACCTATTTATGCACCTGGGTGGTGAGATGCACTGTGAGAGTAAAGTGTCTTGCCCAAGATGTTCGAACCGGAACTCTTGATCTGGAGTCAAGTTTACTAACCATGAGCCATGACTTGACTTCCATATTGCAAAAGAAACAACCCAGGCTGTACCAGCAGTAAAGTAAAGAACTATTAAAAAGTTTTATGGGTAAGGTCAATTATCAGTGAGTGTAGAAAATGATCCAATAATGGTCCATCTCACCTTCTTTAAAAGTTTTTGATATAAAACACATGACTCTACAGCAATAACCTGAAAAGACAAAAAAACTTGGAATGATTTTACAATGTAAATACTTTTCGTGCTACTAAAATATTCAAGTTTAAAATAAGAACTATTAAAAAAATACTTGCAAACACATTGAAGGCAATAAACTGAAGATGGGCCATTTACAGCTAAAAAGTCCACAAACTTACTTGGAAAGCAAACCTATTTCTGGCTTGCAAAACATGACAGTTCTGACTTCCAATATTTTTTTCAAGAAAATTTTAAGTTTTTTAAAAAAAGCTGGGAAATTGTCATGTCAAGCAACCATAAAACAAGACTGCTTTCCAAGTAATGTTTTACTTCCAAGATTATGTGCGTTTGGTTAGGTTATGTGGTCCTTCCATCATGTGGGACCAGAGTTAGCACCCTGGAAGTTTACTGGGTTTATAACCTGTTAACTACAAGCACTCTGACAGTGTTACGTAACTGAGTGATGCTTGAACAACAAAATTAATTGAATAGATATGATCCAGTTTTACCAATAATGTCACAGGAAAAAAAGGCCAAAATTGTCGCATGTGCCCTGTCCAGTAATAAGTGCTCTCATGATCTGTTAAATGTCCTAGTCTGCTTAATATGTTGCTATGGCATCATGAAAAAAAAAGAAAGGTCTGCATTACTTGTCAGCAATATTTCAGTTCACAACAAAATGTACCTTTTCAAATCCAAACTTGGCTGCCATCACAGGAAGAAGCGATCCATCACTTATGCACAGACACCTTGAATTACCTTCTGCAGCTAGCTGCCAACAATTATTACATGCATTGAGTAAATGGGTTTACTACTTTGAGTGAACATTACTTAAAAGCCTTACTGGTGACATGGCATGAACAGTAAGTGTGGCAAGGTCTATGCAGATTCTGGAAAAACCAAGCTTTTTTTCAAAGTTTCTAGCTAAGCCAAACTATTAAGAATCCCACCTGGTGGGAGGCTGCCAAGTGGGTTATTTACACAACGTGGTCGAGGAATTGAAATCAGGACTACAGAGAACAAATCCAGAGAGCAGTAGGGTGGAGGATTTGAACCAGGGACCTCCAGATTTCAAATCCAGCACCCTAAACCACTCGGCCATCCTGCCTCCCTTAGAACCACTATCAAACGATCCTTTCACTTCCAACCCTCTCTCTCTCTCTCTCTCTCTCTCTCTCTCTACCTATAGTACCTGGGAGGGGGTACTCAATATAATGGCCTATCTGGGCCCGATACTCCACTTGAAAGGGGTACTTTTTCATGCTTCAGGTATGTAAAAGGGAGTTGGGACTTCCAAGCTGAGGTATATGAAAAGGGTAGGGAAAACTCTCAGTTAGGTTTTTCAAAGGGAATTTAACAAATAAAAATAATTCAAACAGACACTTCATGGCTGTGTCATTTTACTTTTTAAGCAGTAACATGAAAATGACAAGAATTCCTTTTTTCCGATTTATTCATAATACAGGCTCAGTTATGAAAGCATGTGGAAGGGGAATCTTTTTCGATTAAAGGTAAATGAAAGGGGTTTCCTTTCTGTCAAAATGGTATTTGAATAAAAAAGGAAAGAGGCTGGACCTCAGGGCAGAGCTTTCTTGTATCAAACTTGGTAGAGTACCCCTGGGCTATGGCTGGAAAATGTGTATTGCTAGATACACAGCAACATGTTTGTGATACATAAAAAGATAGCTGATAACTGTTTTCCTACATTTTGTGACACGAGATTGGCCATAAATAAGCTTATAACCTGTTTCAGTGCTTGCTTGAAAGCTTGTGATCTTGGCCTGTCATTCAACATGGCAAATCTATGACGACTCCAAATAACAT
Organism: Platygyra sinensis; assembly: GCA_019787425.1. Taxonomy (NCBI): domain Eukaryota; kingdom Metazoa; phylum Cnidaria; class Anthozoa; order Scleractinia; family Merulinidae; genus Platygyra; species Platygyra sinensis. The sequence goes on from JAHPZR010010252.1 coordinate 58,460, forward strand.
GGGCTCCACAAGTACACAGTGGACGATCGACTGATGTTACAATTCTGAAAAACCCAATAATATAGCAGTTTTTAATTGCCCAGAAATTTGTGTTTAAAAAAAACTTGCGCCATTTGTCACCTAGTCAGAAGAAAACCAAATTAAAACAAAGAAATAATTAAAAGTAACATCACTATAGTTTATATATTTAGATAACAGGCCTAAGAAAATATGCATGCTGATTGGTTAAAAATCATGTTTCCATTACTCGATAGCTGTGGAAACACTCCCCTACGGCTCCTGTTCCCACATCATTTCTTGTTCTCCCAAGCTTCCACTTGGTTTCTATAACTCCATAGAAACACAGTTCATGTTCATGTTTTGTAATTCTTAAGACACTTTGATTGGTCAGCTTGTTGTTTTCCATAATGCTTCATAAAAGCAGCTACACTAAATTGTATATGATGTCTAATGTTGGATTTATTTATTGAATTTTTCATGACAAAGGAAACAGGAAACAGGAAACAGGAAAGGCAAAAGGCAATTTGCATCTACCTATCAACATATAAGCCCTCACCTACAGCTCAGCTCAGGTCAACTCACGCCTTTAAATTTTAACGTTCATCCAGAGTCACTCTACTTGTGTTTTTATTAGGATTTAAATAGACATGGGTTGTGTTTTCACTAGGACAATTTTAGCGAGATAAAGTCAGAAAAGTCCGGAAATACAGTGAAAACACTTTGTCTAGTGTTTAGCGAGTTAAAAATGTCAACTGTTTTAACAGGGAAAAACAATGGGTTTTCTCGCCTTTACGGCAGGAAACTCACGCAGAGTTATACTACCTCGCAAGATTGTTTAACTTGTCCCGACAAATACTGCAGCCAATTGCATCGCGTGTAGTGACAGATGCCTGCCAGACAATCTGGCAAAATTATTTTCCAGACGCTCGCTTCGTGGTTCTTTCAAAACAAAACCTTGTAATTGCTTGTAAACATGGCTGACGAATTGCAAAACACTTCCCAATTTTTTCGCCGTTTTACAATTCCTCCGGACCTGTTGGACGCTGTTTCACAGCATCGGCATGCAAAATCAATTGAATTCCCGCATTACGTGCAACCAGCAGTTCTTTCATACCAAGTTCCTATGTCACATGCCTCACCTTCGACAAGCTCAGTCCCGAGCAGCGAAAGCGAGACATTAGTCGCAATCTCTGAAGGAAACTCCTTCTCTTTCGCAGAAATATAGCGAGAATCAGTACTAGTGAACTCATTGAAAGCCCTTCTTCTCCCGCCATTTTTGAAAGTTTTGTAGAGTTGTAATTTGAATCTTCCGAGTTATTAGTGGCTTAAAATTTCACAGTAAAAACAGATGTCATGTTTAACTAGCTAATGTCGGTCTGTAAACAAACACCTAGGAAGAATGTTCAGCTAGTTAATCTACCTAGTGAAAACACAGCCATGAGCAAAATATTATTCTACTTCAAATTACTTACATTTAACACTTGCCAACTGCTTGTCAGTGTCAGTTGGTTCTTAGCCCAAATAATCAATGGGAAATTTAACTTCAAAAATACCACATTCAAGTGGCACATGATAGGACATACCGATTTTGTGGTGTAACATCAAACCAAATGCTGTAGTCGTCATGACAACAATAAATATTCAGCTTGTCACCTGTAATAAAGAAGTGCATGCATCATGTACTGATTGTATGTTGTTAGTTGTTAGACTTTGCAATCTTCCAACAAAACAACCAACAGAACCAAAACATTGAACTTCGTAAATGCTAATATCAATTTCTGAAATTATTGACACTCTCCATATGGAACATTTTTCAGGATTGGCCTTCCATTCCAGTGGAATGTCATCAAATTTAATGTCACCAGATAGTCATGACAATCAGATAGTAGGGCTAACTAAACATATTAGATCTATTTGAACATCAGGTAGTTTTTACATGTAGATGTTAGTGGTATTCTGATGTAGCAGATTAAAAAACAATGTTATCAGTTTGGCGGAAAAGTATTGGCAAAATGGCCTATTATACCATCCTATACTTGATCAAGGTCCCATTTCCAGGCTTTGCCCATAATTAACACCCAACTTTTTTATAGCAGCAAGAAAGTAAACGAGAATAAACGCGTTGAAAAAAGGAAAGGATGGGGCAGAAAAAAAAATCGCACAGGGCAGTCGCAAAAAAGTCCAAATTTTGGCTTATGCGCATACACCATAATACACACACACACACATAATCTTGGAAAAATCAATCAGCGTTCTCAGCAAAACTAAGGCCCACTTTGTGTAATGGCAGCCAAAAACTGATTTTAATTAACAGTTAAAAGCATCATTTTTTGGCAAACATTTGACAGGCAAAGGTTGAGGTCGCATACCTTCCTGCATAAGTAATGGTCTCTTAAGGAAATATACTGCTTGCATCCAATGATCTCTCCACTGTGAACAACAAGCGAGATTTAACACCATTAGTCAAGAATAAAATGCCAGTCCACAATTCTCAAATATATATTTAATGACCAAAAGCCACAATTATACCTAATGAGAGGTATACATAGAAAGTAATGTGAAAACATCAATAAAAATTGATGTAATTTCCCAATACTGTGTAATTAAGACATCTTGCAGTTTATCCATGGTATAAAATCAACTGAATCATTGTCAAGCGAGAATTAAGTCTCAATACAATCAACCCATGGTTTTTGATACATGTATACTAACTGCATGTTGTTTGAGGAAAACAGCAACTTTCAACTTTTTTCTAGGTTTCTACCAATAAAGAAAGAGTTTAGGAGACCAGGAAGCTAGATATAGACGTACTTTATAACATAGACAGGACCCTGTGCGCTCTCTGATTGGTCAAAAACCTAATGTTTCATCAGAGTATAAAACATAGAAAAAGCGTGTTTTATTGTTTTTGGCACGTAAAATCTATATCATAAAGCAAATGAAGAAGCTTAAGCCGTGTATTACAATGTGATAAAACACTCCGGTCATTTGAGAACATTCGAGAAATGTAGAAAACACTCGCCTGCGGCTCATGTTTTCTACATTTCCCTTGTGTTCTCAAATGACCATCGTGTTTTATCACAGTGTAATACACGGCTTAGGCTTCTTTATTTGTTAAGTAATATCTCTTGGTGGGGTGTATGGGGTGTCTGCTGGTGGTAGTACCTTTGCAGGGAGGCGGTCGCACCCCTCATAGGGTGGCTGAACTGCACTGGTCCACTTGCAACACCCAGCTCTGATGTATGGCTCCTAGAAGTTGCAGGCATTGCAACGGCCACACCCCGGGCAACGGTGTCGACCAACCGGCTGAACTACATCAGGGTAACCAGCTCAGGAAGTGGGCTGGTGATCGCAAAGGACAGATGGGGTTCTTAAGCTATGAGAAGCAGCTCATCTAGGAGATGGAAAACTCCAAACCAAAACCCAGGGGGTAGTACCTGTCAGCCCAAAAGGCAGCTACCTAGGGAAAGGAAAATCCCGATACCACACCAACCACCTCCATTGGAGTTGGTCGTAGGGCTAATCACCCTACACCGTAAAAAACCCTTGATTACGGAAACCAGAGACTTGTTGAGGACAACCTACACTGGATCAAGCACGACGACATGCCAAACTCCGGTAGATAGCTTTATTACCTGGGACAATGGCAGAATGATGGACACGGGCCAAACCCGTAAGGAAGCTCGTGGCCTGAGAGGGTCGTTGGCTAATCCCAAAATTATGCATAGGATTGGATGTTGGAATGTGCAGACGATGTATAGTATTGGCAAAACAGCTCAAGTTACATCAGAGATGCAACGCTATAGGATCAGTATACTGGGAGTTAGCGAATGCAGATGGTCTGGATTTGGCAGGCTTAGAACTCAAACTGGAGAGATTATCCTGTACTCAGGTAGAGATGATGATGTTCACCAAAGTGGAGTAGCAATCGTGATGACCAGGTATGCCAGCAGGTGCCTGGAAAGTTGGTCACCTGTCAGTGACCGCATAATAACAGCCAGATTCCACTCTAAATACATAAAGACAACCATAGTTCAAGTGTATGCTCCAACCAACGAAGCGGAAGACGAGGCAAAAGAAACCTTCTACGATCAGCTACAAAAGGTATTGGATGCAGTTCCTAGGCATGACATGCTCTTGGTAATGGGGGACTGGAACGCCAAAGTGGGAGTGAGACAGGAGGGCGAGAGCGGCATCGTTGGGAAACATGGTCTAATCTGTGAGAGAAATGATAACGGTGACCGTTTTGTGTCCTTCTGTGCATGGAACAACCTCGCTATAACATCAACCATGTTTCCTCACAAGGATGTGCACAAGTACACATGGACCTCCCCAGATGGTCAGTACCGGAACCAGATTGACCACGTGGCAATCAGGTCCCGGTTTAAGAGGTCAGTGCAAGACACGAGAGCACATAGGGGAGCTGATGTGGGAAGCGACCATAATCTTGTCATAACTAAGGCCCAACTCAGGCTAAACAGCACAAGCAAGAAACAGGAAGGGGCCACCAGGTTTGAGGAGAGCAAGTTGAGAGAGCCTGCGATTAGACAACAGTTCCAGATTGAGCTGAGGAATAGGTTCAGAATCCTCCAGACGTCAGACCAAAACGACATGGGTGCAGATGACCAACAGAATAGTGAACAGCCTGACCAAGCCGAGAGCATAGACAACATGTGGCAGAAGATCAAAACTACCTACACTGAAACAGCACTGAAAGTACTGGGACGCAGGAAGAAGAAGTGTAAGAGCTGGATTAGCACAGAAAGCTGGAAAAAGATCGAGGAGAGAAGGAAACTGAAAAAGAAGATAGGAGATTCACGATCGGAGAGGTTGAAGAACAAAGCACGAATTGACTACAGAGAAAAGGACAAGGAGGTGAAGAGGAGTCTCAGGAAGGATAAAAGAGACTGGATAAATGGTGTCGCACAAGAAGCAGAGGACGCTGCAAGTCAGGGCCAAATGAAAGGAGTATATGAAGCAACTAGGAGGTTATGTAACGAAGGACCAAGAAAGACAGGAATGGTAAAGAACAAGGAAGGAAAGTTATTGACTAAAGAAGGTGAAGTTAAAGCGAGATGGCAAGAACACTTTAAAGAAGTCCTGAACAGGCCAGTTCCTGAAGTCGCTACTGAGGTGGAGGAGACAGATGTTGTGAATAATGGAATTGACATAGGAGAGATAACAAGGGGGGAGATCAAGAGCGCATTGGGGGACATGAAAAGTGGAAAGGCACCAGGTATCGACAGTATCACGGCAGACCTTCTTAGGGTTGATACTGACACCACAATCCAGGTCCTGCATGAGTTATTTAACAAAATATGGGAGGAAGAAAGTGTTCCAGAGGATTGGCTCAGAGGGCTTATCATCAAGCTCCCCAAGAAAGGAGATCTGACGAGTTGTGAGAACTGGAGGGGTATAACCCTCATGTCTGTTGTAGCCAAGGTGTTGGGAAGAGTCCTGATTAAGAGAATTGTTGCTGGAACAGATGCTGAGTTAAGAGGAGAACAAGCTGGCTTTAGAAAGGGAAGGAATACGACTGAACAGATCTTTGTATTAAGGAATATAATTGAGCAGGTAGCTGAATGGAACTCCAGCCTCTACCTTTGTTTTGTGGACTACGAGAAGGCCTTCGACAGCATACACAGAGAAACTCTCTGGAGGATCATGAGGTGCTATGGAATACCGACAAAGATCGTGCGAATGGTGCAAGTCATGTACACTAACTGCAGATGTGCTGTGGTGGATGGTGATGGAAGAACAGATTGGTTCGAGGTAAAGTCGGGTGTTAAGCAAGGATGTAATATGTCAGGGTTCCTGTTCCTCTTGGTGATTGATTGGGTGATGAGGAGGTCAGTCGAAGGTGCAAGGACAGGTATTAGGTGGAAGATGACAACCATGCTAGAAGACTTAGATTTTGCAGACGACTTGGCTCTTATCTCAAGTACATTCGGGCAGATTCAGAGGAAGATTGATTGCCTGAACAGAAGTGGGAAGGGAACGGGCTTGAAAATTAGCACCAAGAAAACCAAAGTGATGAGGATCAACGTAAACAACAACAACGCAGTTTTAATAGATGGGCAGGAAGTAGAGGACGTGGACAGCTTTGACTATCTAGGAGCAAGAATAACCAAGCATGGAGGGGCCGAGGATGACATCAAGAACCGTCTAGGGAAAGCTACAGGGGCATTTAACAAACTAGCCAAGATCTGGAGGAGTGGAGAACTGAGCAAAAACACCAAGATCAGGATCTTTAAGTCCAATGTCATAGCAGTGCTACTTTATGGATGTGAAACCTGGAGAATGACAAAGAGGGATGAAGCAAAACTGGACACATTTCTACACAAGTGTCTACGGAGGTTGCTAAAGATATACTGGCCGATGAAGGTGTCAAATGAGGAAGTCAGGCGACGAGCTAGAACTTGTACCATCAGCGAACAGATCAGGAGACGGAGGTGGCGCTGGATAGGGCATGTGTTGCGCATGAACAACCAACAGAATCCACGCATTGCTTTGACCTGGGCACCAGAAGGGAAGAGGACCAGAGGACGGCCAAAGGTAACATGGAGAAGAACAGTAGAAGGAGAAAGGCAGAAGATGGGTTTCACCACCTGGAGCGAAGCTGCTACTGCTGCAAGAGACCGAGCGGGTTGGAGGAGACAAGTCAACGGCCCTATTCTCCCAGAGGAGATGTAGGAAACAAGAGAGAGAGAATATCTCTTGGTACATTGCAAATGTCATGTTGAATAAATGGTACAAACTTTAAGTTTATATTATGAGGAATGTTTCCCAAGTTGAGTGGGCCTTAGGAATTTACCAATCCTACAACAAAATGATAACAATTGTCAAAATCTTACCGGTCTGTTATTACTATCAGGGTGCGACCAACGTGGAGCAGTTGTTAGGGTGATTTCACCATTGATGTCCATATCTAATGTCCACCACATGACAACTCCATGAGCAATGCCAGTCTGTTTTACAGATGTTTGAGCACAATATTGGGATACTGTTTTATCACTGTGGATTTTGTTTTTAGTCTCTGGAATAGAGACCGTGTTTGTCTCTGGAATAGAAGCTGAATTTGTAGAGGTACAACCTTCACAAAAGTCAAACCTGGAGGGAGAAATTTAATGATTGGGTAATTTAACATTGCATTTAAAGGAGACAAGGATGTCAAGAGGGTGGCATTGAAAAGAAAGGAAAGGAAAGGAAGGAAAGGATAGGGAAAAAAGAAAGGAAAGCAGAAGAAAAAGAGAAAAGGATGGGAAGAGATGGGAGGGAAGGAGATGATTGGGAACAGATTGAAATGGAAGGGAAAAAAAGAGAAGGGAAGAGAATGAGATGACAGGCAGAGCATGACACAATAACGCACGACACACCATGTTTTGGCACGGCACAGCATGAAACTGCAAGGTAGCACTATGTCCAGGATTAAGTAAAAGTATTTGTCTAATTAGTACTTCGTATTTGTTATTTAACTTTCTCATATTACTTCATGTAATCAACAGACTAACTGTGTGTGTTTTGGCCCCTTTATACCAATGGGGACACTGTAATGCTTATCATAAGGAATTTGAATCTCATTAGCATTCAATCCTGGACACACATATTGATGGGCACACAAATCACTTGACAGTGTCTGAGTAACTCATCCCTACAAAGAGCAGCTACTAGAGATTTTCCTGGTGCCTATATGCTTATGCCTTGGTAAAATTAAACACACAAAGAATCAATTTAACCAACCACAGGCTACTCTAACTTTCAATATCTGCTTACATATACCTTAAAACTGGGACAGGTGCAGTCAAAATGTGAACTTCTTCATCAGAAAGTTCATCAACATGCAGGTCAAAGGCACTTGCCGTTCCACAGCACTCCTCCATATTAGCTGGTAATGTTATATCTTGGTTTTCTGATATCTGAACAGAAAGAAATGAAACTACTAGCAATAAATAAGTCAATAAATTGACAAAAAGCCAAAAAGATTATTCACCCATTTAAAAAAGTGTTTTCAAGGACAAATCAGTTGAGTAATGTAAGGTACAGTAATGAGTAAATCTGTGATAATTTTTGGACCTTCAGTTAGTGCATTTCTAACAAGCAGAACTTTTGTTTAAATACTATGCAAGTGAAATAAAGTCTCAAGTTTTTGTGACATTTCTGTATGAAGTATTATGACCATAGAATGATTTTTTTTTTTTCAAGTTTAAGGTAAAAGAAGGAAGAAAGAGAGACTCAACTAAAGGACTGCAGCAGCAAGTTTTATCAGACGTCTTGCATAGCCACTTGACAAATTGTCATGAGCCAGCTAAGCTAAATAATAGCTTTTATCTCTTCTTGAATCTGATATATCAAATGGCAGATTGGAATCTTTGATCACCTGTTGTGGATTTAACTGATGCATATTCCAGAGAGCCTCACTTCCCACAACTTGTGCATAAATTGTAGCTGCTGCTGGAACACTCACAAACCCTGGCTAAAAAAAGTAACAAATTTAACACATCAATCTGAATTATGCTGCAAATTAAAGCCCTTTATGTTAAATTGTGTAAAATTAATTTGGCGAGCTAATTTTGATTTAATTACTAGGCTCCTAACCTCAAGAAGTCGACTGCAAGCATCTCGTAGAGTTGGCAGTGCTCCTTCACCAATTAGCTCTGTGTCCCACAGTTCTGTTACCAGTAAATTAGCTCTACTATGGGCATCTCCATCTGTTCAAAAAAATTAAAAAAAAAAAAAACCTGACAGTATGCTTTTGACACACTAAGGATTTCAAATTAAAATAATGCTTCTGATGTGATGACTTCAAGACACAAATTTATAGAGAACGTTCAGATAGAGTCAATAGGCCAGTTCCGAGTTCCCTTGTGCCTCTGTTTCAAAGCTAATCTAAGTACGAAACCATTCTTATGAAAATGACTTTGATTTGTATGAAAATGAAACTGCATGCAGAACTCAGTTTCATGTGAAAGGTTTCACACCTAGACTCGTTTTGAAACAGAGGCACAAGAGAACTCGGAAATGGCCTATTAAATTCAAGTTCC
>JAHPZR010010252.1:72500-92500 GCA_019787425.1 Platygyra sinensis
TCCGAACCATCGAACACACTCTTCTCATTTGGACTGCTGGGTGAGCCGAGTTCTAACAGTTCATTTGATTGGACACTTTTCAGACATTGGCCAATGAAATTACGCCTTAGAATTTCGCCTCGAATGTAGCGCCTGGTTATGTCTGCATTTTCTCTCTTTCATGACGCTTCGATTTTGATGAATGAAATGAAAACGGAAAGAACTGGAAGACAGCTGTTCTTTTAACAATAGATCGAGACAAAATGGCCAGCCCCTCAGAGCAATCAGTTTTGTTGGACCTGTGCCATAGCAGAGTGAAAAAGTACGCGGAATCAAAGCACAGAACTACTTTCAAGGGCGAAACGAATCCAGAATTTATAAACGCTGCCGTGCTGGTTCCCATTTTCCTCAAAGAGGGATCTCTTCACATTCTGCTCACATTGCGATCACAGCAGGTTCCCACCCATAAAGGACATGTAGCATTTCCTGGTGGAAAAGAAGAAGATGATGATAAAGATATTGTGGCTACAGCTTTAAGAGAAGCCCATGAAGAAGTTGGTTTGCCGCCAGGGATTGTAGATGTGATTGCCGTGTTGAGTCCTGTCATTTCTCGGGCAAGAGATAAGGCCATGTACGTGTATCCAGTTGTTGGCATCGTCAAATCACAGTTTGACTTGGTAATAAATAGCTCGGAGGTTGAAACTGCGTTCGACGTTCCCCTAGAGTTCTTTCTCCTTAAGGCAACACATAGACGTGAAAAAATGACATTCAAAAGTAAAACATTTGACATACACTTGTTCGACTTTGAAACGAGTGATGATAAGCATCAAGACAAGTCCTTGAAGTTTCGCATTTGGGGCCTGACGGCTTCAATTTGTTTGAGAGTGGCCATTGTGGCATTAAAGAAGCTGCCCGAGTTTGAGCTTGAAGAGCACTACTCACACTTGATGCAATTTATAACAGAGTTAAATACAGGAGAACGTGATTATAAGTCCTTGAGTAGAATATGAAAAAGATCAAGCTTGGATGTGGCTTTATCACTATTTGACCATACATGTACTAATCTGATCTTACAATGAAATGAGTAATGACAGAGAAAGGGGGTTCATCTTGAGCTCTGTAATGTGCCATGGCATTGATGTGACATTTAGACATATAACATGAATGGCACTCTTTAAATGTACTCAAAGAAACTTTTAAGAAAACATATTTATAGTGCTGAATTTTAAAAGTGTTTGTTGACAGCAGTTTTATATTATTTAAGTGTTTGTTCACTCCATGAGTTTGAGTTGAGTTTTTGTACATCAAGTTACTATTTTCAGCATCAGTTACACTCTAGTTATCCTCAAGTAGCACTCAAGTTACCGAAAAATCCATAGTTAGTGGACCCCCTCTTTTGTCGGTATATTGTCGTAAATAAAGTTACTCTTTGGGCCGCTAGTTATTCAGCTTGTGTGGTATATACTAAAACAATTATTCACCTCAGTGTCAGTGAAAGTGGTGGATCAGTTTACCTCGCTGCACTATTCTCTATTCATTTCCTTATGTGAAAATTAAATTATATACAGGCTGCTCAAGATTACTATCCCTACCCTGTTAAGAAAAGTTATGATTACACTCTTCGCATTTGACGCTAGACGATTTTTTGATAGTCTCCAGCTCGAGCTCTAGAACCATTTCCGGTTTTTGAGTCGTCTCCCCCACCCTCTCCTCTAAGAATTCTTATCCGGGGTCCCCATGGATGTTGTGACGTCACCATTCTAGATGCACGCACTGGACATATGCTGAAGTTGCATTCGGCGAGGAATTTGATCTCCGTACACTGTAGGGTTTTTTCCCCGTTTTCTTTCCTTTTGATACGATTGGGTTGACTTCCGCTTCGTCAAGGATAATCAAGAGAGCAAAATGCCGTTGGTGTTTCTCGAACAGCTCCCTCTTCCATCGCTTCGTTCTTACGTGACTGCGAGCGTACTGTTGTTCGTTTCGGCCATTCTTTACGCCTTGAATGTGACTGTTGGTTCTGGGGAAAGCGATGTGCCAAGACTTTACGATTTCATGTCCCAAGACAATTTCTGTTTCTGGGTAAGTTGAACGATGCTTTTCGAAGTGCCATTTTTGCTAATGCCTGGTTATTCCTCTCATATTTGTCCTTCCATTTTGGTTTCTTTAGTCGAACTTGAACATGGCCTATTGTGGTTTGTTTTTGTTTGGGAAAATTATCCAGCGAGTTGTGTTTGGAGATCTTCGCGCCAGTGAACTTCAGGTGAGTATAGAAGGAGTACAAGGCGTTTCAGGTTTATTAAAAGAGCCTCGGCCTGGGCTTAATTAGTTAGCTTTGTAGCCTTAAGTTAAGACTGTTGTAAAGTGTTGCCAAGAACACGCTGTGAGAGTAAAAATTTCGGAAGTCTGTTGAATCTAAGCTTACGTGTAAATTATCTTATCGAAGTTAACTGCATATGGTATTGATATTTTGTGGTAATTTGGCGTTTTTCCCTCTTTTGAAAAGGGTATTCACCTGTGTTTGTAGGACATTTGAATGTTTTGAAGTGAATAATAACAATTAATATAATTGTTACAGGTATCTCAGTCGACCTCCTTGTAACAGAGTTAGTTCGTCCTATTTCGAAGAAAGAACGTAAATTTGCAAATATGTAAATATGGTATGATTTGTAGAAAACATTAGTCTTAACAGAGCTGTGTTGTGAAATTCATATTATTCGATAAATAATATGAATTTCACAACACAGCTCTTTTTCTCCCACAGCCCTAGCTTCCCACTCCAAGGTACCTTTTCTAGAAAGACAGCTTTACAAATACATTCATTTATGACCCACAATGTTATTATGATTCCTATTATACTGTATCTACGTTTCATTATAGCAAATCCAAGACAGATTTTGGAACTTTATTTTCTACAAGTTTATCTTTATCTTCGGAGTGTTGAATGTGCAGAAATTCAATGAAGTGATGTGGTGGACAGCATGGTTCACTTTGCTGGGTTTCTTCCATCTATTTACACAGCTTTGTAAGGACAGATTTGAATATGTAAGTATTTAGCATTGATTTATTAACTTTGAGAGCTAAAGAAAGGAGGCATTTCGTTTGCCTATATTTCAATCCCACAATTATAGTGTTGTCGCACAGGATTGTCACGAGTCAATCTCGCTGGTGTTTTTGACCCAAACTGGGGGGCTACATATCTGATGACCTTTGGTGATTAGCACACTAACTCTGTGTTGTCTTCCGTTATAAAAATTATCCATAAAGTCTGTTTGCGATGTAAACAGAATACAACTTTTTGGTTCAGTCCACTGGCAAATTTCAGGGAGAAATAAATCTGGTCTTTCCAGTGGACCAATGTCCCGATTGGAAATTTATTTTCAGTTAGCTTCTGTGTTATCTGCACTAGTTACAAGTTTTCATTGCCTTTTTCCTCAACTGTAATGGTGGTTTCTCTGGAGAACTTTTGAAAACATTTTTTTGAACAATTTTGCACTAGAGAAATCTCAAACACAAAACAAATGTAAAAACACATTTTTATGCCAGAAAAATTGACCCTGCAGGTAACTTTTAATTCATAATATTATTAGCGTTATTCTGCTTTTGGGCATCCTCTGGGTACAAACAGGAGGGAAGAAGTGGGATAGCAATTTCCCAGACCATTCTAATTAGTGAGAGAAATATATGATGTTTCAAAGTCATCGGATGTTATCGTCTAGTAAATGTATACATGTAGCTTAGTTTTTGCTTTATAAAAGGATTTATAGTATAAGGTGGCAAAAACTAAGCTACCCATTTAGGGAAAGTTCATTTAATATGTCAAGGGAGTGGGAGATGAAGATTTTGAAACTCAAAGCTTGAAATTTTAGCAGCCCCCCTCACTAGCAGTTCAATTTTTTAGGAGCCCCTCGCCCCCTTTGGTAGTAAAAATTTCAGAGCCCCCCCTTCAGGTGTGTAAAAATTTTCAGAGCCCCCCCTCAATATCTTCATCTCCCCCCTTGTCATATTAAATGAACTTCCCCTCACTTGATGTTGGCATCTGACGACGTAGGAATGCCATATATTTCTTTCACTAATATTTGAGTTGAAAATATTCCCTCAAGCTTTACTTATTCATTCTAATTAGGGCATTTTTAGAAGACAAAATGGTAAAAATAATGACAATGTCACTATGCTTAGCCTAATTGGTACCCAAGTTAATGTACAATGTAAATATCACCGACTTAAAGCATGTGATAAGCTCTCAATAATCATATGGGTACCATATTCCACATTGTTAAGTGCCATGTTAAGTGCACTTACCAACCATTTAAACCACCTATTGTAACCTACAGTGTACCCACTAAAGCAAACACTTAAGAGGGAGATTGTCAACGTGCTATAAGGTTGCATTGTTTGCTAATCTTATATTTTTATATTTTTTAGCTCTCTTTCTCACCAACTACATCTCCTTGGTCTCATGCCAAAGTAATTGGATTACTCAACACTCTTGTTTTTTGCTGTAATGGACTGTTTTTCATCTGTCTTTTTGTGGGCTGGCCAGACAGCATCCATACTTTTACATTCATGTTGGCTGAGGTATGAAGATCTGTTCTTTGACAATTTTGGTCCAGTGATATTTATTTTTTTGTAGCAGCAAATTTGGAAAAATCTAGCCGAACATTATTTGACATTTTTCATATAATATGATTTTTTGAAAAAAAAACAGAACAGTATAACAATGAAAGTTGAGCTAAATCAAGTTATAGTCATTGGTTAGTGGTAAATGTTCTGGTCAAGGAGAGAAAATGCACCAAGAGAGCTTCTTTGGGAATAAGAACTATCAAGTATAGTCCAGTGTTAGAACCATGCTAGACTGTAAAGTAAAAATATATACTGCAAAGGTTGGTCAAGACAACGTGAACATAAGCGTTGTTACAATATTTCGGCTGGCCAACACCAGCCTTCTTCAGGTTTATTGAATGGATAAATGCTTGTTACAAGATCGTAAAGTAAGGCTTACACTGAGTCTGAAATTGTTGAAAAGTATGAAGATTGGCAACCTAGAAAATTGAGATGCCATGTACAGTCTGGAAAAATGTGACAAACATGTCAGGAGTCTTTTCATACTGGCAAAGTGCTTTAATTGCTATAGAGTAAATTCTTCTCTGCAAGGAAAATTTATACTGCACATTTTGCTGCATGCCAGCTTGTCCAAATTACAACTGTATCGCATAATGTTGAGAACTGTTTAAATCTCCACCAAACTCCCTGAAATTATCATCACATGCTCACATTGTCTCACAGTTACCGAGGGTAAATACATGTACATCTTGGTCACATTTTGGTTTAGTGAACATGTATGCGAAACTTGCATATATTGTGAAAGTGGGCCAATGAATCAATGATGTGGAAAAAGTATGGAAGTGAACATTTTATCTAGAAGTGGTAACAATGTTGCCTGTTTTCATAAAAATTGTAGATTTATCCTAACAAATATTTGTTCCTGATTTTCAGTGTATGTTATTACTTATCAAGATACTGCATGGTCTTACAAGGTAAGGCATTATTTGGCATTTCCTTTGTTTCATACAGAAATTAACATTAATAATACTTTTACCATACACCAGTTCAAAGGGAAATACCAAGTTGTATCAATAAAAACACTTCTCAGATACTGTTATAACTGTCCTTCCCTTTGTAATGGTAAATCAGATTGAAATTGAAAAAGGGTGTCTTTGATTCTGTTACTTCTCAGATAGCTTTAATTTTTATAATCAGACACTATACAATATTGTACATGTGCATGATATATGGTTTATCCATGCTATAACAAGTCAAATATCACATTTAATGTAGAAATAAGTAAAGCAGGAACTGCACCCTTACAAACTCTATTTAATTTCTGGTGAACCATGCATACAAATTGTAAACCTTTGCACATGCAGAGTACAACCTATGTCACAAAGCTTATAATTATATGTTATAAAAATCCACAGATATTAAAAGTCTTATACAATAGGTCACTTTATCATATGGCTAGCTCCGTGAGCAGGCAAGATGAACCAAATCCTACATTGTGATTGGCTACCTGAGTGGCCAGATGAAGCTATCTTGCCCGCTCGGGATTACCCGCTGTATCCCACAAGAAAAATTTCCCCAAAAGCGATATAATAAACCCTTTATTGATCAAGCTTGTTCAGTCGAGATGGCTGAATATTGGCCTTGTCCTTTTTTTTGTGAGTTTATGGACCTCGACTCCGTTTTGGTCCATAAACACGCAAAAAAAGAACTTGGCCAATATCCAGCCATCTTGACCTCACGATTGGTCAATAGCCCATTTACATGTATATTACATTCTACAGCATGATAAACAAAACAAAGTTCATGAAAGTGCAGCATGATATGTACAAGTAACTTTGATGGTCAAACACTTCCGTTAATCATGTAATTTCTCCAAGAAGCAAAAGTTGCATGTACATGTAGTTAGGGTTCTTAGGGTTAAGTTTGATACAGTTGTACATCTAACTTCAGGGTTGTGCTAAACTATTCTGTTTAGGTATGGCATCCATCTGTGGGACATTGGCCATACCAGCATGTGGGAAGGAAGAAGCACATGGTGTTACAACACAGATTTGATGATGGATTTAGCAATGTACATTGTGGACTTTGCTCATCACCTTCATATGCTGGTGAGAAATTATTGGCTAACAATAGACCTTAGTCAAGGAGAGCATGTTTTTAAATGATTACATTTAAGAGATGGTATTAATAAAAAAGAATCTTGCTTGCAAAGTTACATGTACACCAGTTACTTGTACATGACAATCACAGATTGAAATATGGTAGTTTACACATGTACAGAGCACATTGTTGTTGCTTTCTTATGGAATTCAAGGAAGTCTGAAAGAAAGCTAAGTTTAATGGCCATCTTGTATTTTGAGCAAGTGATTAACAAACACTGATCTTTATAAAAGGATTCTGTATCCTGGTAGAATTACAATTTGAAAATGCTCTACATTATCAGGAAGGAAAACCTAATTAATTACCCATAGAAACATGTTCTATGCGAGGTGAGAACCAATAACAAACTCAACCCACTTTCAAGACAAGGCTGGAAATTATGCAACTCAGGCCTTGTTAATGAGAATAGAGCATTCTCACCACTGCACATCGCTGCTCACCAAGATTGCACTATCATAACAAATAGCTCACAAGTACATTGAGTTATACAAATTTAATTATTTCTTTTCTGTTATATGACAGTTTTGGTCAAATATCTTCTTAAGTATGGCCAGTTTAGTATTGTGTATGCAGCTTCGCCACCTTTTCTATGAGATCAAGAAAAAGCTGGCCAAACACAGGAGCTATGTTAGGATTATCAAGTGCATGGAGTCAAGGTGATAATAAACATAATTATTTTAAAGAGTAGGTACAAACCTACTACATGTAGGTCCTCAAGTTGGCATGTTGATGTACAATGTATCGCAGCTGAGGTACCTGTAGGCAGAGGGCATAAGGAATTGGAGAGGACAAAACCTTGGTGTATAGCTGGCGTGAAAGCCTGCATAGATGAGGAGAAAAGGCTGGCAGATGCTGGGAGTTCTAAATGCAATGTGAGAAAAAAGTTCATAATATTGTGGTACAGAAAAGGAGAAAAAAGGCACGCATGACTGAGGATGGAATGGGAGTTGGGCGTAAAAGATCTAGGAAGTTCAGAACTTCCCTCTGCCCATCCTTATCCTGGACCACTGATCAAAACATAGGCACGCAAGGCGTGCAAGAGTTATTTTTTTAAGGTTATGAAAATGGGAGCATTTAAGTGACTCTTTACAGTCACTGTGATAATTCAGTTAATTTGACAAGTTTTTTGGCTACAATGTACAGCAAGAAAGAAACTGAGAATCTGATGTACACACGAGCTTATATCGCTAAGATAAGTTGTCATTTTAAGTTGTCGCTAGAGGGTATGGATAAAATATAGGCACGCTAAGCGTGTAGGAGTTTTTTTGTTGGAATAAATGGGCTAGTGGAAGGGGGTGGGGGAGAATGGGTGACTGTTTTTCTGTAGGTTTTTGAGTTGTTGCGCAAAAAAGGGCTTTGAATTTTTTTTTCTTATAGAGGGGCAAGCCATATATGTGTATTGTGGTGCTTCCAAAATGAAACATGGAGCATTGACAGATGATGATTTAATACCTATATTATTTTTGTGGATGGAATAATAGAAATATAGTATATGTAGGTCCAAACTGTTGTAAGTAAGGTATGGGTTAGAGACGACAAGAAAGATCGTAGATCTTATAACCGCGCTTTTAAAAATTAGCTGTTTTCCTTGCACTACAGTCACAACGCAATGCACATTCCAGAGACCCCCTCGATGATTCATTTATTACTGTAGACACCATATCACTTGATCCACACAAACTATATTATTGCATCATCGTTCATCTCTATGATGACGTCATGGTTAATAATCACCCCAACATCTACCCTCACGTTTCTTATCAAAGGAATAACTCAAAAGTAGCAAGAAAGCGAAATAAGCTCTCTGACTCGTTTAAGCCTGATTTACTGATTAATTTGTAGTTTAACTTGGTGCCACGCAGTCTTCAAAAAAGATTATTTTTAACAGTTTTCATACTTTTTTACCTTGAACAAAAAGATCTCGGACTGAAACGAATATGTATATCAAACCTCTACTGCAGACACCTAAAAGCTGTCCGGACATGCTAACTTCTTTTTTTGTTTAAAATCCTGGGAACAAGAGGCCATAACTTGTTAGCTCTAACTGAATTTACTCCCATGTGAAAAACAAAAGTGTTAAGTTACCATTTGTAACTAAAAATAGCAATATCTCGTTTTTAGTGCAGAGTGCACTATTGGGATGGTTTGGGGGTTGACGCCGCTAACGCACTATGGCAGTAAGGTCCTAAGGCAATAAGGTGTAAACTTTAATGTTTGTTTAATTAATTCCAATTAACTAATTAGCCTTGTTTTGAGGGGGTGGGGAAGGTACCTTTGATTGCTACGTAAAATGTACTATACTTACTTTTCTTCTTGGATAACACCACAAAACTATATATGGTTCCAATATTCTCGTGTTATCCTAGTGGTACTATTCTCCTAAGAACTAAAGCGATTTACACGAAGCGCGTGTGCAGCTTGATTAGCGTTGTTGTTAACTACATGTTAGGTAAACGATACCTTTTATACACAATTATACAAGAACATTTAGTGCTTTTCCTTGTAGTTGAACACAGTATGTAAGACGCATGCGCTCTAGCATTGTCAGCATGATACAATCCGTTCTCGAGTTCAGATTCATGCGTGCGATACCACACTCTCGTCTTAACGGGCGATACCAGTTATATATTTCAGGTAATATCAGTTCCCCCTTTTAGTGCAAAGAACGCTTTTGTGACAGCGTTTGAGTTAGCGGCATTAAAATTAGTAATGTCGTGACAAAAGAAACTTTTCAAATATTGCTGTAGACACTGTGGCTCTTACGGAAACCGCAAATAAATTTACTCAGTCTTTGAAGGGACTGATTCACCGATGTAGGATATAATATTGGTCAAGTTGAAATGCTTCTCGGTTGTATTAATCGATATCATTGTGTATTTTGAACTGGTTTACTGTTAACACCAACGGTGGCAACCAAACAAGAACATGCTATTCCGAGACACGACGTGAGTATTTGATAACTAAATTAGTAATTATTTATCGAAGAAATGAAAATTTGCCTCTTGACTGAAACAAATCTTAAGTTAAAAACATTATTTCATTTTTCTCAGGAAAAAAGCGAGCATATCTTCTATGTATGTTTTTGAGAAAACGAGGGTATCATGTTACAAACTTTGCGAGAAAAACAAAAGTATCAAGTTACAAATGTTGGCGTTGAAAAACTAAAATTATCACGTTTGCTAGTTCAACGTATAAATGAATTTAGAATGAACGAAATTCAACGTAAAACACCACAGTAAAATTTAAAACCGTCTTGACAAACAGTAGTTGTAAGTTATTTTTGGGCCTTGAATTAACAAGTTACATACAGGCAGCAGATGACTCAAAACGTACTTACAGTCCTGCATAACACTCTGCACTATCTGAGATTGTCTCACTAGTCTTTGTTCAAACATTTCATGGGAACAAGTGGTGAGGATTCGTCAGCTCTAACTGAATTTCCTCGCTTGTGAAAAACAGAAGTGTCAAGTTACCATTTCTAACTAAAAAATAGCAAACATCTCGGTGAAACAAGTGCTCCCGATTCATCACCTCTAATTGAATTTACTCCCTTGTGAAAAACAAGAGTGTCAAATTACCCCTTGTAACTGAAA
This sequence comes from Platygyra sinensis, assembly GCA_019787425.1. Lineage (NCBI taxonomy): Eukaryota > Metazoa > Cnidaria > Anthozoa > Scleractinia > Merulinidae > Platygyra > Platygyra sinensis. The sequence continues at coordinate 82,796 of JAHPZR010010252.1, forward strand.
ATAAATATATATCTCGTTACATTTGCATACAAGAACAAAACAATAGTCACTTCCACTTACTTTGTAAACGTTAAAACTGTTTCAAATCTAAATAGTCTCGTCAATCGTCTAAAATATGTCCTTTGAACTAGAAGCGACGATTCGTGACCTCTAATTGAATTTGCTCGTTGTGAAAAACAAAAGTATCAAGTTACCCTTTGTAACCTGAAATAAAGTACTCTTCCCATTTGTTTACTACTGACTCATGATCTACTTCAAAATGCAAAGCTCATCTCGTTCATAACTAGCCACCATTACACTGAAACAACCCGATGTATATTATGTAACTGTCACAATCCCCTCCAAACCGGACTAAAAATCACAAACCGACAACACACGCGTCAGTCCTAATTATTCAATCACCAAAGTCCAGTTGCACTTAATACAATCATACAACTCCCAAGACTTCATTTACCTCACTTAAGTTATCTTGAACAAGAAATTTTCTTTTTCTTCTGCTACAATTCGTCGTGCTGGCTATTAATGTGATAAAGCGAAATCCCTGATAACATTGACAAGAAAAGATTAAGTTTCATTTATAACATATCTTCTCATCCCAGTAGTAAACAAGAACCATTATAAATGTAAAATTGTGACAGAATAATTTCTTTTTGTTCTGTTGACGAAATTAATCGTTGTCTCTTCGCTTTGAAACTTATCATTGAAACTGATCAATGGATGCTGAAATAACTACTCGCTCTCGACTCTGCAGCAATATTTAGGTTTCACTACAACACGCAAACGATTCGAACCTGGTCACAACCTCTTCACAGTCCCTCTACTGCATTCCGTCCCTTAAATATAATCAGTTGTTCCTATCGTAGAAACCACATCAACATTAGTAGTAGAGCGGCTAACACTCATTTAATTCAAAACCTTACATAATGGGAAAAGCTCACCCTTCATCGCATGCTCGCAGTTATACATTATCTCGAACACTATGTTTCTTTGACTGATCATCCAATTGCTAATGACTACCAAACCCGCCCACAAAATCCTCAGCCTAACCCACAGAAAATGTCGAGGTAAACCCAATATATGAATTACTTCCTCCTCTTTTACGGAAGAATAAATATGGCCGTTCTCAACCGTTTAGGGATCAAATCTTCTCTTATACCATTTACCTTTACAACAAGAAATTTGATTGGTGTTTAATAGTAGATCCAATCTGATTGGTGTGACATACATACATCTCTCACTGATCCACTGATCCACTGAACCACTGATCCACTCACTGAACCACCCGTCCATAACATACCCGACGCGCCGACTAAGAGGTATTTTTTTACAAAAAAATAACTCAAAAATAAGAAGAGAGATCATAACTTCATGATTTCAGTAGTACTGTCAAGGTTTATGCCTTACATTGTACATTCATTGGACTGAAGTCATGAATTCACTATCAGAGAAGTGACTCCAACTGCACTTAAGTACTCAGTGGTTTTGTTCAATTGTTAGGTTTCCCTTGGCAACTGAAGAGGAGCTGATCAAGAATAACGATGACTGTGCTATCTGCTGGGATTCTATGAGCTCAGCAAGAAAGCTAACATGTGGCCATCTCTTTCACAAGTATGTCAAAGACTGCTGTGTATTTACCTTTTAGATGAAGTCAATTTCAAAGATTACTTATCAATGTCGTTGCATGATCCTTTGAACTGTGATTGTACTTGTAATCCTTGAGCAGTTTGTAGAGGTGTTTAGTTACTCTGACTGCCAACCTCTTCCAAGAATTCACTTACCTTCAACTTGTTAAACATGCATGTGTGTGCATGTATGTTGAAGAGGGTGGTGATGACCATTTTATGGTGCATTTCTTTGGGATGATCAGTGATCCAAGATCACTTGGATCACTATGCATCAAAGAAGCTGATGAATCCGTGACCAGAGTGGATTCATCAGTTCTTTTGATGCACCATGATCTGAGTAACTCTCGACAACTAATCCTGATCCAGACCACCCCAAAGGAACACACCCTTAGAGTAAAGCTGATATAGCTTTAAGAATGTAATTTAATGACTTTAATGAACTTAGTGACATGAAATTTTCAGATGGAATAGTTCAGTTTTTGTAGACAACATTGGTTATTTGACTCTTTGGTTATATCTTTATCAATCCTTTCCCAGGTTAAATCCTAATATGATATCCATACTTAGTACACTCGTCTATTGTTTTTCTGGTATACCACAAGGAGTCTAATCAATAAAGCGTGCCATGGTATCCTTAATAGTGAACTAGACCCTCTGTTGTTTAGCTCTTGCCTGAGGTCATGGTTAGAGAATGACACCTCCTGTCCCACTTGCCGCCAGTCCCTGGCCAGTGATCTGCAGCCTGAGCAGAATGAGGAAAGGCAGCCACGAGGAGTGGCAGCATTTATGATGGGGCGTGGCTTACGAAGAAACCACTTTTTCCACTTTGACGGTAAGTCGCAGTTAGAGAAGCAAGTCAGTTCAAATTTGTTGATGAAACATAAAATTATTAATATGCTTAGAAGTGATTGCAGACTTCAAGATAAAATCAGAGCCTTCAACTTAATTTGTAGGATTTTATATAGAGGCTGGTTTTTTTTTTGGACTGGGGAAGAAGTCAACAAGACTGAATAAGTACTTGCCCAGCGTTTATGTAAATTATAGGAAAAATCAAGGTTAACATCGCTGTTAAGAGGGAGAAGTGAAGATGAACAGTTACCAGGATAATAGTAAAGGAGAGATCTGGTCTGATGATGTACGTTCCTGAAGAAGGTTGTTTTCCCCCTACCTCTAGTTGTTTGTGACGGTGCCAACTGATTTAGTTAGTAACTTGATGTTGGCTGGTTCTGTTATTGTCTGAATCATTCCTGGCTAATTAAAACTTTATTCCTTATTCTTTTCACCTCCTTAGGTTCTCAAATAGCGAGCTGGTTTCCAAGCTTTTCTGTTGAGGTAATGCACACAAGGGTTGACAACGTAGCAGAAGGTCAACTTCCTGAAAGCCGAATTGAGGCCATGGTAAGGAGATGGCTTGTTTCACAGTAATCCTTGTAAAGCAAAAGCATTTCTTGCTTTTGTTCTCTTCTCCTGTAGTGTCTTTCATCTGTCCCCATTTCAAACTGTATTAAATTTGTAATGATATACAGCAGGGTGGAAAGAAAATCAATTTTCCAAGTTGCCCCTTCAGACCTGCTGGAGTCATTGTTCATTAGCCCTAAGACACTTTTAATTTCATGGCCTTGCTTCATTTGCTAACTAAAATCTCAAAAAAAATGTTCTTTGGACAAGGGAGGGATAAAACTTAGAATGCCAACCACAAAATCCAGTGATGGCAAACTGCTGGCTGGTATTTCGTTGAAAATGCCAGTGTTCATTTACTCTCTGGGCTGTTTGTAAACGATATGGGTAATACTGCATGTATGTTGGACTTTCATTGGTTATCTCTTGATGTTTTGCTGCCCAACTTAGTGGTACAGTCAAGCCTCTCTTCCTGTAGGCAGACAGCTACCACAATGGTCTCAGCTATGTACAGATGTAGCATTTTTAACCTCCCATTAGCAGACCTGTCTCTGAAGTGGACAGGTTTTCTGGTCACGAGGGTGTCTGTTGAAGGGAGGTTTGACTATATGTCGGTTAAAAATGTAATCAATATTATTACATCACTTTTTGTGTTCCATGATTCTCACTGTGAGTACATTCCTGTGATTTTTGTCTTGTAGGCACATCAAGTACAAGCGATGTTTCCACATATGCCATTAGACATTATCATGGATGATCTCAGACACACTCATTCACTGGAAGTCACCATTGATAACATTCTGCAAGGAAACATTTCTGTTCCATCTGTAAGTACTCAAAAAGGAAATAGATGAACAGGGTTTCATTTTGTGTGAAATTAGGTTGTTGATGCTGTGTTTTTTAGAAGTCTTTCTTCAGAGGATGAATGCAAGATCATGTGAAGTGGCTTGAAATAAGTTAATAGTAAATATGATGCATGCTACATAAAACATCAAAGGTGGAAACAAAAATCACAAGACAAATGTTGGAAAGTCCACAACTGTGCACTGACCTTTGCTTTGCAATTCTACATTATAAGACGTTGTGCAACCAAAGTGTTCCTATTGGTTAACTGCAGAACAAAGAATGTTGTTTCTCTTCACAATCATTCCCTTCACCCGCTTTCAGTGTTATGGGCGGGCATAAATATCTTTTGACCACCTTTGCACATGCTGTCTTTTGACATGCAATGTAAACAGCTGAAAGACTGTTTAACTGTGAAACTGGGAATTTTTTAAGTTCGTAGCAGAAGAAATGACAAATGATAATTACATGTCCTGATCTCAAATGACTGAAGAGGATTGGGGACTTTGCATGTTACAAACAATTTTAGTGTAGTCTATCAGTTCTCCATAGTGACTTCCGGTACAACTGGGCCACCATTGCTAAATATACACCAGGTGTAAACAGTTAACACAGTAAATTTATTTGTCAGAATGACTTCTTGATACTCCTAACCTTAGTTTGATGTCAAATAAATCCAGCTTTCATGACAAGTTTGACAGTAAAGAAGTCCATTGTGCTTACATTTTTTTATGTAGTCCAGGTTGTAAACATAGCATGTCAAAAGATGGCATGTTGAAAGATGTTGCCTATGCGCACAACACTGAAAGCAGGTGTAACTTTAGTACTAGCATGTTCTAGTGAGGTTGTGCTAACCTTAAAGCCTAGGTCTGAAATTATAATAGTAAGTCATTTTGATTATTAGAATCATGACTGGCACAGACAGTGGATTTTGCCATAAAAAGGTTGAAAGAAGTTTATTACTAATAATAATAATAATATGTTATTCTTAAATGTTAATGAACCTCCTTTGTTGTTTACAATGTAGGTGTGGACTCCTCCTGAAGATCAATTAATTCCTGAGGATTCTGAACTCCTACAGATAGCACAGCCAAGTAAGTGTCCTAAAGGGGTTTTTTCGTCTGAGCCCAGGGGAATGCAAATAAAGGCACATAAAAATCTCGACTTGGTTTGATGCAAAATGGCTTTGGGTGTAGGCTCGATTTCTGCTGCTCTCTTTTGGGTCTGCGTGCCCCATCAAGAAGGGTCTTTTTAGGGGATGGGTGCGGGCTTATTCCCCGAAACAGCAGCTGGTAATCGAGCCTAGCTTGGGTGGTGTTTTGAGGGGATTTTAGCAACATTGCAATCTTGAGTATTGTATCAGGGATACAGTGGAAGGGAAGGAGCGTGTCATTTGACTCTGTCTCTCTCTCTTCCCTACCTGAAAAGTCTCGGGTAAGATTTTGCTAATTTTTATTGGCCTGAATTCAACTTGACATCATAATAACTTCTTTTCAGATTCATTAACTGCATCAAATGCATATGAGGAGATTGAAAGCTTATCACCTGAGGAGGAACACGGAAGTCCTTCTGTTACAGATGAGATATTTGAAGATGACATGGAGATGTGGGAGCCGCAACAAGAAGAAGCTGCTCCATTGGAGGAGCGAGAAGAAAGCCCTACACCTGGAAAAGCAACAGCAGCAGGAGACAGATATCTCCCTGGTCCTGCGTCATCATCATCAGTGGAGTTTTCTTTGCAGCCTGGGGTCAGACATTCTGTTCTGTTAACAAGAAAAGAGACAATGCTACAGCAAGCGAGAAAGTGAGTCCATCACTTTGATATGACAAAGGAAGGGTGTTCATAACAGACTTAGAGTTGGTTCCTACCACTCTTTCAAATACCTTGTTCTTTGCTGGGAGTCAGGGAGGAGTTCTAACCTTTCATTATTTCCTCCCTTCTTTTATTGCAAAACAATATACCTCATCACAGTGTCAAGGAGTGCAGGCCCCTTATCCCATCAATGGGTGGTAATAAAGACTATTTTAGCCCAAGGGGAGACTTCTGAAGCATAGAATTGTGACTAGTTATTCAGACATACAGAAACTACTGTATGCAAATTATAAGTCGGTAGTTAAAATACATGTTGAGGTTTTTTTTGAAGGTCGCATCAAGTATTTCTGAGCATTTTAGCAGAAATTTCTCAAGGCATCTACTCTTACGGTGTCTCTTTTTTGTATGAGCATTAATTGGTAACTTGGAGTAAATGAAGGGGTGGGGTTCAGGACCTTTGTAGGTTTAGCGTTCCTGGCATCAAGTGGAAGTAGAAATAATGTTAATCTCCTTTAAATTGAAGTTGGGTACAAACATTGACTCTGAGCTATAGTATTCCTCTTACTGTTGGGATTAACCAGACTTGTAAAAGTATTCGTAAAGTGTTTCATGTGAATTAAGGGTTGGAATTTCTTTTTTCAGGCGGTTCCTTGACAAAGAGGCTTCAAATAGGAATGATACCAGCCAGTAGATGGGGTAACATCTGTACAGTCACACTGGAGGCATGTGGTGTTTTCAGTCACTGACACTGTGATAATGTTAGCCGAGCAGCCTTCCTTGGAAAATCAACAACTGCAACACAGTGACAACCTCACTGTCACTATTATAATGAACTTAAGAGTAAAGAGGTAAAATGAAGACCCTTAACCCTCATGGAGCAGGCTATTTGAAAAAAGTTTTAAAGCTTTTCCAGTGACTTTGGATGTTTCAACCTCGATATTGCTTAAGGTGATTCCTCAGTATTGCATTGCGCTTCCCTACTGTACACGATTTGAAATCGCGTTATTGACATGACTTCTTATACGTACACAATGGAAGAGATTCTCCTCAACCTGAGCTCTACAGCGAAATACATGTAAATGCTCGTTTTCTTTTAAGCAAGTAGTTTATTACACAATTTTGGTGTAAAAATTATCCTCTCATATATTGCATTCTTCCAATTACCCAAGGCTTTCAGTCCATCAAGATTTCTTTTTCAAGTATTGCTTTAATAACCTTTGCTTCCAGCTACCGCAAAATGTAACATGAACTGATAATATGTAGCACTCGTGGTTAGGCACTAATGGGGTAAGATTGGCTTATCGCATCTCTTACGCGAGCATTGTGGCCTTTTAATTTTATTTTTCAAAACAGTGCTTGGTAGGGAACATTCAGGGAAAGGTTCCAAAAAAATATTAGGCAACTTTTATTTCTGAGGAATCACCTTAGCTCTCGTAATTGTCAAAAGGATTATACAGTGTAGTTTAGCCAAACAAAAGGGTAATGCAATTTTAATGTGGATCACATGACATCTGTGATGCGAGACCTACTTATAGTTTGATTGGTCAATTGAGCTATCCGTCATCACAAGGATTAGCTTTGTCATATAAAGATTAAGTTAACAGGTTAACCCATTGATTTTGAAAACCTCCACTGTAGCATCGTACCGCACTGCGATGATCATTCTCCACTTTCATCTACAACCGCACTTCAAATATAAATTATTTCGTATACACCTCACATCATTGCCAGTGTGTAAAGAAAATTACCGCCATTAGATTTTGTGGTAATTTGGGAAAGTAACTGTGAAACTAGTATATTCTACGTGTAGCTACAGTAGATTTTCTTTGTATCCTGATTCCTTGTAGCAAGGAGTTGATTGGGTTGTACATTTGTAGTGTCGCAGTTACATTGTCTCAGTAAAACCTGGTTTAAATTAGATGGCAAGGAACAGGCGAGATGCCTGTTACACCAACTCCCCTTTTTACCTCATTTATCATTTCCCAGAATCTTAAGAGGTAGGGATAACTAAAATGTGGTCGGTGCCTGGGCTAAGCTTGAAGGATATCATCTCCACTTTTTCTTAAAAATAGAAACGAAATACAAACCAAAACAGCATTACAAGTACACCGTAACATTAACTCCATTGTGAGATCATAAATATGCTTTGTAAGCTAAAGCCTATATAGTACATGAACTTCGGGTGATCGACATGTATTTTCTCTTAACATCATTTGTAGTCAACAGTGTACCTGTTGAACTTAAGCATTGAGGAATAGATGACAAAGATAGTGTTGATATCTGAACACATTACTTCAACTGATGATTTGGGAATGTTTGACGACAAGTAGAGATCATTTCATGTTGGCATTGAAATGTTATTAAATGTCCAAATAAACTGTTATGATTGACTAAAGTATTTGGTTATAAGGCCAACATTATCACTTAATTCTCACAACTAGTTGAAACGTATTGTATGGCGATCATTAAGGAGAATTAGTATTTTGATTAAGGTTCAAGATGCCAATAAGTTATTGCCTGTGAGGAGCAAACTTACTGGGCGACGTGAGGGGGGAGAGTGGGGGGGGAAGATGTAGGGGCTAGGGCTTTCTTGCCAAGGCCTTCTCATTTTCCCTCCCCCTCTCCCCTCTCTTTCTTTTTTCTCCACGTCTCTGTTTAGAGTGAATTAGTTTCGTGCCATTCTTTTGCACTATGTTCGTGTAGGTATAGATCATAAGCACCTCTGTCTTTATGGACTGTTGCCGTCGTAAGATTCGGGAGTGCCCGTTTCAACCTCGATTCTAGGCTCTTTCTCCCCAGCCTCCCCTCTCATTGAGGAGAAGGGAGGCACAAGAGAAAAAGCCTGCAATCGAGGTTGTGACCGTTTACTCCACAGCAGTCGGACGTACTGTTTGCACACGGTTCCCGCCGTCACTGCCACCACGACTGCTGATTAAGGAGGCTCGAAAGGGTTTTTAGGTGCACGCGCGCGCGCAATCTACACACGCCATAACTATAAAGATGCACGCGTCAGCTGAATCAGTATTAAAATCAGCACACCGGAAGTTAATGCTGCGTAAAATCGCGCGAACCGGAAATAAAATCTGCGGAAAACATTTGTTTTTAGCTCGAAAGTTTGCTCGGTGACCTATCTTGATTTTTTGCATGCACGCACCATTCACGATGGCACTTCAGATACAAAAGTTTCGGGGAAAATTATCTAGGGGAATTTTCTGTAAGCCATAAAACGCGTTTTCTTTAAATATAATTAATTCTACTAGATAATTTTTTTTCCTTACTGTCTGAAAAGTTAAAGAATTTAGGGAACTTTCCAACAAAGAAATAAAAATGGTAGGTCACCGAATTAGTTTCTCAGATAATTTACGAAAACTGAAATTTAGAGGACGCTCTTGTGGACCTTGTGCGTTGCCCTGGTAACTGATATGACGTCACAAGTTCCCTTAAAGTATAGTCCAACAGTAGAGTTGCAAGGAGACATATAGTTTGCCCACACCGTTTAACATCCGTCTTTGTAATCTTCCATCGTTTCACAAACAATATAGCAACGAAAAACCCTTTCGAGCCTCCTTAATATCTCAAATTTCCCAATCGCCAGCTGGCTGAAACGTAAAGTTTTGTACACCACATATTCATAGACAGTTTAATTGTTATCTACCCACAGTTTATCGACTCGTGGTGTAGCACTCGTTGTATATAGTTTTACACGTTTTCCCTTCAGACTTAAAATTCGAGGCCACCTTAGTCGGAAGTGGCGTTGAATTTTTTGCAATTGACCACTGCGTATCAGTTTACTTGCTGGATTAAGCTTGTAAGTTGCATTGTGTTAATAAAAGTAAAATGTCAACGCTGAAATGCAAGGAGAGTTTCCTCTGAGTTATTTGAAGAACGCATGACATCTTAATGATCTGACAATCATTCGGTGTTCTATTAATGGCCGTTGAAATTTATGTGCCGGGTTGTAGGAGTGGCATTGTCAGGAGTGACATTCCTTTTCTCAGAAATATAGCTATGAATAATTTTGTCAAT
>JAHPZR010010252.1:102500-106737 GCA_019787425.1 Platygyra sinensis
AACTACAAAGCATATTAAAAGACATCTCAGCAAGAATCAGATGTCTTTCATGATGAATTTGTACATGCATGTTCAGTTGTTCAATGTTTTTCAATAAAGTGTAAGAAACGACATCACAAATATTGTGTTTCAAGGACAAAGTTATTGACTTCAGGTGATATTGAGTTAAACCCGGAACCTGTTATACTCGGGGAAATAATCCAAACAATTGTATTGAATTGTTACAATCTTGATAAGCACAACATGGCTTGAGAATATTAGATGGTGGTGGTGCAGGTGATTGTTTCTTTAGAGTGGTGTTCCATCAGGGGGACCTAACTATCACATGAATATTCGTAGTACTGGTCAGGAGTTCAATATATGAGAAACAACCCAGAAAGATCCATTGAAAGTAGTACAGACCATTCATCGTTAAGGTATTATTTTAGATTATATATGTCACACCAAGGCACATTGGCTGATGCACTTGTTATACAAGCAGTTGCTGATGCTTTGAACTTGAACTTTGAACTAAAATTTACAAGCAGTCTGAATAAACAGCCTGTAAATTCAATTTTGTCTACTTCTCTGGTTATACTAGACTTTTCAAAAAGGCTTTCAAAAAGTCATTTCAAAAGTTACCAATTATAAACTTATTATAGGCATCCACGCCTTCTTCATAGTTTTCTTTGATTTACTTTATAAATGAAAATGGCGATATTTTTTAACCGTTGTTGGTACAGACTTGGTAGACCTGCTCTTGTTAGTAGCTCACTATAGGCCGCCGATTTGGATTTGAAGACTGCCCTGAGTGCGCGCTCTTGAATTCTCCCAACTTTCTTCTTATCGGACGATTTGCAAAAGTGCCATACGATAGCACAATAGGTTACTTGGGCAGAATATTGGACTGGTACAGCGGTAACTTTGCGGACCATCGGACTAAATTACGTAGTCTCAGTAATACCCCAACCTTACAACCCATTTCTTTGTCACAGTAGAGAACATGCATAAATATGTTGTTATTTACGTTAGAAGATGGATCTAATCATTCCAAAAGGACTAAAGAGCCTTTGCAATTACATTGAACTAAAGTAACTTTACTGTTACATTGTTTTACCTTAAAGTTCGCTCCTCGTCAACGAAATGCCATACGTTGTTAGTCGTGAGTGGATCTCTGTACCTCTTAAGTGCAACCATAATTTCTGGTTGTCCTTCGCGAGAAAGAACACCTTTGTGCACTGTCGAGAAGCTACCTTCTCCAACAATAGACTCATCGCATTTCAACTCTTCATCTGTGAAAGCAGACTTCCTGACCTCGGTAACATTGTAGACGGTTAGGCTGCGTTTCAACAACCTGATCTGCTCCTTCAAAGGCTTGTAAATGTTTTGAATTTCAGTTTTGCTTCTTTTGTTCTCGAGTAGTTGCAGGTACAACTGTGCGTCGCCTTCTCTCAGTTGAGGTATCTTCTCCTTGATCTGTCTAAGAAACTGCACAGCATCTTCCAGTTGTGTATTGATGAAAGGAAGCAGGTGGTCTCGGGCAGAAAGAACTTTAAGGCATTTACGTGATCTTTTTGACATGTAGCTACATGGGTCGTCTTTGTAGCTCTCCAGTTTAGTTTTATGATGGGTCATCGCCTTCAATTTGGCACCGAGCTTACTGAAAGATAGAGGAGAACCAACTACCACAGATGCCAAGCCTTCTCGAAGCCATGTTGGCGTTGTACGTTTCTGGTATCTGGTTTGTGTCACGTCTTCGTCTTTTGAAACGTCTGCTTCGGTCTCGTCAGGGAAAGCTTGTTCTTCCACCTTGCAGATTTCCTTTGCCATTATATCATACTTTTCAGTACAGTATTGGATCAGTGAATCCTGAGCTTTTTTAAATTCGTGTTTGTCGTCTTCCCATTGCTGAACAAACTGGTGTGTTCTCTTAGAAACGTATTCCAGTGCTTCACTTTTCGTCTCTTGCCATGTTTCCAAGGCCTCGGGAGTTTCATCAAAAGACCATTCACAAAACTTCTTAATAGTTTTGTCGGATTTAAAGTGCGCCGCTAGCTTTTGGATGATCTCTTGAAATATTTGCGACTGATGTTGACTCAGTTCATCAAATCTACGTTCCTGGGAGCTCTTTAGTTCCTGCATACGACTCATTACTCTTTTGATCTGTTTCTCTGTTTCTTGATGCGACATTTTTGCTGACTTCAGAAATATCCTGATTTGACGAGAGACGTGTGTAAGGAGTTCTTTGAGCCATCTGTTGGATAATCATTAAAACGTGATAAATTAATAACCTTGATAATTCCCTGTTTTCCAGCTTGCCAAAAAAAAGAATATCAACACATCAAAATCAATTTAATGACACACATTTTCAGGACCATTTCCATTAGTCAAGCCTGTTAACTCAGAATATGTAAGATCAAGATAAAACCCATTCCAGTTTTAAAGTAATTAGATCGAGAAGCCAGTGGCTCATTGGAGAGTTGCTCAGTCTCCCCTGGATAAGACGATTAATAATCCATATAATATTTTCGCTAGCGCGCGATTGGTCTAAACGCGTTGCTTGACTGAATATTCCCCAGCTGAAACTGATATGTGAGTGGCATTCCCCAATTTTGGAAACCGGACGTTTTGCGAAAAATCTTTGGGAGATGATAAACACAATAGCGTTCGTTTAACGTGAAAATATGTTCGGATATTTGTCTTTGGACATTAATATCTGTTCCTCGAAACTCATTCGCTTCTCGGAACAGATAATGTCCCGGACAAACTCCATTCCCAAGTATACACCGTACGTGCATGGAGTATCATGATATCTAACGTCTTATCTTCTTTTTGCATAATACAATTTTTCTCACCGAGTATACATCAGAAGATTACTTTGCATAGATGATACAACGAGACCACGAATTCCTGCGATTAAGTCGTCAAACTCTCCTGTGATGACACCATACGTCTGGGCCAACTGTGCAGTCTTGCAAGACAAATACACGATCTGGGATTTGGGATTTAGGTTACCAAGCCTCCTTGTGAGTTTATCGATTTGTTCCTTTTTCACTTCCTCGCGTTCTTTGCCGCTAATTTGATCCCACTTGTTGCAAACAAACAACGTACAACCAGTGAGTAGTGTCAGGTCCAGCTTGGCGTTTTTCTTTAGGGCTTGAGCGCAGCTGAGTATTTTTCCTAGCTGTTTAGGTAAACACAAAAGAAGTGTACAAGTTACGGCTAATCCAAACGTAAGTGATTGGTCACAGGTATGTTATGCTAGTATATTAAAGAAACAGTTTGTTTGCTATTGAAAGAAGCCTACAAAGAGTACTTTGAATGGTTTAAATGCTTTGAAGTCAATACATGGCAAGGTCGTGGTTTGGTAAATCCGAGCGTTCCACGTATTATTTGTTTATTTATTACTATTTGTTTTTGCCAAAATAAATTACTTACTAAGGGTCGATCCGCACTAGCAGAAAACTTGTTTATTTAGACAAAATTTTTGTCATCACCAACGTTCTACAACTGCGGATGGTTTGTCGCGACTTGACAAATTTTGGCCGAAGAGGACAAAACTTAAAACGCACCGCCGACAAAATTTGTCCCAGGTAAAAACTGGACAAAATCGTTTAAATAAACAAAATTGGGTTTATCTTGTTATTAATATGTCATAAAGCTTTTAACCGTATAAATTTAGCCTCTTAGTTGTTTCACGTCTTGCGAAACTAGGTTTTACAATTTTCGCAGTGGACAAAATGAATGCCTAAATGGTTCGTGAAAAAAAAAAAAAAAAAACCCAATGGCAAGCTATCCTTTATATAAACAAACAACGGAGTTCTGTAAGGCGCTGGAACGTCATCCCCCCCCCCCCCTTACGATGATCAGTTTGGCTAACCACATGTTGCAGGGAGACGCTTTGAGAATGGAGTCAGTTGCCATCCGACGACACAATTTGAAGACTTTAACCATGTCAATGCGATGCAACAGGCGAGACAAAAATTGTCACGACAAAAATTGTCACAACAAAAATTGTCACAACAAATTTTGTCCCTGGATTTTGCCACGGACAGTTGTGATTTTGTCGGCTAGTGCGGATCGGCCCTTACATAGCTTGCTTAAGCCGTACTGAGGAATATTGGCCCTCGGTCGTTTTTGTACTGCGACGACCACGGGTTAAAATTCCCTTAGCCTGCGTAGTTTTGGCGGTGGAGTTATCTCGCACGCACCCACAATACCGACAATACCGCCAGCTACGCAGGCTAATATTCCCTGT
>JAHPZR010010253.1:0-19253 GCA_019787425.1 Platygyra sinensis
TTAATTAAAGGAAAGCATTGTAATTTTTTCAGTAACCAGGATTGTAAATACCGTAAGTAATGTAGTTAATGTATGTAATCATCCGTAAGTGTTGTATTGTTATTGTTAATGCAAGTAACACTGTAAGTAGAGTATTTATTATATTTTATTTAAAAAAAATAAAAAATAAAAAAAATAAAAAATATATATATAGTTTTATCATGTTATCAAAAAAACAAAGTAAATATATCATGTTTTGTGTGGTGCTCACAGGTACCTACCCACCCAGCCCCCTTTCCTGCAAGGCTAATTAAATGATGATTAATTGAAACTAACAACTGAAAGAACAAATTAAAGTTTATACCTCACTGTGTTAGTGCCCCAGGGCCTTGATGAACAGCAGCCCCCTAGACCGTTCCAATAGTGCAGTCAAATCCTTTTCTTGGGGCATTTGAAACCCATTTTTTGATACTGGAGAAGGGAATATGTGCAAGTGAAAATTCCCAAAAAATCAATATGGAGAATGGCGGAGGGAGGGGGATTGAGATTTGACTGAACTAACATACCCACTCAAAATGCACTCTGTACTAAAAAGAAAAATCGCAATCAAACCAAACTGACCCCTAATGCTGATATGTTTATTTCCATGAGACTAGAGGTATTCTCCTTACAGGTTATAGAATCTTAAACCTCATTATTATTATCATTGTTATTACGTATTAGGAAGGTACTGTGGGAGAGGTATTGACTTCAATGTAAATGTAAAAAAAATGTAAAGGAGTAGCTTCAGAATACCCCGGCCCAGCCATTACATGTGTCGGTGTGCTTTGAAGAACGAGGAATATAACAATAGTTGCTATTCTTATTCAATGAAATGCCAATAAGTGGCGGGGTATTCTGAAGTTTAGCCGTATTTTGCTCTGCACATTTCTACATCGGGCACTCCTGGGATATGAGTGAAGCAATTTTATTTCTTGTTTATTCGTTTATTAACCTCTCGATCTATGTATTTTTTGTGGTCATGAACAGATATACATACCTTGCCTGTTATCTTTTCTTTTTCATGATTTTAACCAAGCCACTCATAAAGGAAGTTATAGCCTGAATCTCCCCACCAGCTTCACTTGTCCCAAGAGTGTTTCCCAAAATAACCATCACGCCGAGGTCCACGCCGCGCTCGTTCCTCCAACCGAGTAGGCTCGGTTGGCCCTGGGTATGAGATTGAGAAGCAGGTGGCCATTGGTGGCCATTAATTCGCATGCGCCTACCTAACAAATAAAAGATTACCAAGTCACAGGCTGAATGATTTTGTTAGGGAACAGCTGACTAGGCTGTGTGGATCGCGATTTGTTTCTCTGGGGACATTATCCGAAGAAAGATCATGTCTGAAAGCGAACAAGACGTTGAAGATCCGGATCAATTGGTTATTTGCCCGTACGATTCGTCTCACAAGGTGACAGCCGCTCGAATGGGACATCATTTGATCAAGTGCAGAGGAAACTTTCCGATCAGTGAAAAGGCCATATGTCCGTTCAACGACAAACATGAGATTTTTGCCCCAGAAATGGACTACCATCGATCAGTCTGTCCTTGCAAGCCAGTAGAGAGTGAAATTCAGCAAGATGTTAACGACTCGATCGACACTGATCGGGGAAATCCGAAAGACAAATTATTCGGAAGTTTTTCATCTGTGACTTCTTTTAATTTTTCGTCGGGCGAAGCGAATGCGACCGGATGCGAGAGTGGGCTTGATGTAGTAGGCGGCATACGAAATTTCATTGGAGAAGCAGATAAAATTGGTACGATCGTTTTTAATGAACCAAATGGCGAAAACCAGCACTCGCAAAACAGATTAGGCCAAGACCACGGTGATATGGGGGATACCGATTTAGTTTTACCCACAGTCGAATTAAAGCCGCCCAACCACAATAAATCAATTGAAAAGCAATTAGAACAATCGGAAAGTGACATAACTTCTAAAACTAACAGCTCCATAGAAAGCGATGAAAGGTTCTGTGAAGAGGAACGGTTTGACTACACAAAATACATACCTAGCAAGGATCTGAAAGAAGACTTTCTCAAGTTGATTGGTCAACCCAGAAATGGCCAGGTGTACGAAACCAAATGTCAGTCTGGAGGTCAGTCATTTGCCATTCAACAATGGCCACAAGGTTACACTGCTCTCCCTGGGCTATTTCAACCCAATAATGGTTTCCAGTCAACTGGAATACAACCAACTTTTGTTTCATTTAACATGATGCCACCAGTAGCATCTTGTCAGATTCCCTATACAAGCTCATATGGTTTCCATAACCAGACTCTTGGTCCAGGATTCCTTCAAGCACCAGGTCAAGGATTAGGCTATGACTACACTGGGTATCCATCATCCAGGCCTAACTACTATCGATCTTATAACCGACGTCGCAATCATTACAGTTCTTCTCGTTACAGTAACCACAAAAGCTACAACACTCAAAATCATGAAAACCATGCTGAAACATTCTTCAATGGCTTAAACCAGTCAGAGATTAGTTTGGGTGAAAGTAGTTGTTATCTAAACAAATTAAATGGAACAAAAATTCATGATGAAATATCAACTTCGCACTCTCTGTGTATCAACAATGGGTGTGAAAAAGAGCAACCGTTATTGCCTCCACATCTCAGCAGAGACAAATTTTATTTCAAGAAGAGTAAGGTTGACGATGTTGATGAACAGGAACAGCTTGATGGTTTTGGTCAAGCCCCAGACAAACTACTCATTGGAGACTCTAGTGCTGAAGGAACAGCAAATCACCATGGCTCTCAACAAGACTTAAAAAGGAAAGAAATTGAGAAGCAGATCCGTAAAATTAAAAAGAAATTGGCTGAGATAAATGGTCTGGAAGAGAAGTACCATAAAGGTGCAAGCTTGGACTGTGACCAACTAAAGAAGATGTCAAGAAAGAGTGAATTTGAAGATCAACTGCAGTCACTTAATTTGCCATAGGATTAAGGTGAGATCTTCTTAACTCGCACATTTTTGTTCGTAACTCACTTATTTCTACTGTATATCAAGTGATATTTTTGAAGACCAGCGTCTGATTGCTCAAAAGAGGCTAAATGAACCTTAGGTGTGGTAACCTTAGGGCAAGACAAGAATTGTTCAAAGCAGGGTTAGTGGGTCAGTTAGTTTGTCTTAAATTAAAGGAGTTTAACTCATCCTGTATAATACTCTTTGTTGGTTCTGAACACTGAGGTGGCTTCCCTTGAAGTTAAATCACCATAAAGTGCATCAAAAGTTACCTTACATGTAACAGTACATTGACAAACACCCTGACCCTTTTGTTTCAGTTTAACTCAGATTACATTTAGGTAAACCACATCACAAAATGTGTTAACTTTCATAACTGTAACTTAGCTTCAAAGAACAAAACAAACACACCGTTGTAAATAACCTTGTGTGAATAGATTGAAGAGAGTGTCGATGGAGTTAACTGTTTAGCATACACCGGTAATTATGAATTTCTGGCTAAAATAACCATAAAAACAACAAAATATGAACTGACTAACATAAAAGAAGCCAAAGGGTGCAGAGTTTGTCAGATAAAAGAACATTTTTGAGGTTCAAACATAAATTTTAGTTTTAGTTTTCTTTGACACTATGTAAGATCCAGTTTACATTGGTGCACCTCACCTAACCAGGCTACTGGCTAGAAGGTTAAAGCAAACTTTACATACAACTTACTGTAGTGCAATAGTCAGTGGGCTATCTTTTGGGTTGCCGCTAAGCAAAACAAACAAGATTGACAAAAGGACTGTTTAGATGGCAAGTGGATACCCTGTCCAGCAGATAAACACTTTGAAATGGGTTTTCTAAAAAAGATATGAAAAGTTATCTCTCCCATATCTTCTGGTTTGCCACACAAGAGAAATTTCCAGGGCATGCGATCAAAATGCAACCATTGATCATCAACAAGAAACATTGCTATTACATTAGAGATATTCTACCAGAATAAATTAAAATAAATCACTAGTTGTAGTCTTGAATTAATATGTCTGATACCTTCAACAAGTATTCTTTTTACGCCCCTGGTATTTTTTGTTTTCATCTAGCCAATCACCCTGTGGGTTCACCATGTCTCACTTGCACAATAATGAATATAAAAAAGAAAACAATTTGCATCAAACAGTAAAGCCGCCTGGTTTAAGCTCAGTTGATAGAGCACTGGACTGTCATGGGGGAGGTCAAGGGTTCAAGCCCCAGACCGGACCTACACTCAGGGTCTTAACCCATTGACTCCCAGAGCTTTTTTGCCAAAAAAGCGTTTTTTTGGACATTTTAATGGTTTTGAGGCTGGATCTTGGCCAAAGTAGCTTTAATCTGGTCAAAAATGCATTTGCAATAGGACCATTTGCCCTTCATGCCACTAGCATTGCGTTTTAAAACATTTTGGCTCGGGCATGCTCAGAAATCAAAATTCACTCACTTACTCACTCGAGCAGCAAGGTTTCCTTATTAAATATTAGTAAATGTTTTGGGGAGCATTTTGTTTACTGCTGCTACATTGCTCTGATACATGTAGTTCAAACACACTGCATGATGAATTCATTTACAACTTGATCGCAATGGGGCACAGCAGTATTCAGTTTGTTGACTGTTTACTACTTTTATTGTAATCCAGTTTTTTTATTAGATCTAGCTCCCTTACTGATGAATTCAGTTGCATAAGGCCTCAAATTCCCAAATCTGAATTCATGACCAGAATTAAAGGATATGAAATGCAGTTTGTCATAACTTGCAAATAATTTATATGCATACATTTCTGAGGTCTAATTATTTTATTTCATTTGAAAATGTAGCAATACCATTCTCTATCATGTTAACTTACTAGAATAAAACATAAAAAAAGCAAAAATATTTTCATCTGAGAAGGGGCAGCATTGATTGTACTGGAATGTTCTGGAGGTCATGGGTTCTATTCCTGTCAGGGACTCAGATTGTTTCTTTGTTCCACTCTCATGTCTTGTTGATCAATTCACCTTTCACAACCAGAATTGTTTTTCACCAACTTTTCTTAAGCCAGTATTTAATATTTGAATTACTTTCTTCTTGAAACGAGTGACAAAGTTGTCAAAAAGAATACGGATTCTCAAGTATCAGTATGATCTACTGCCCTGAAAATATATTTAAAGTTGGTAAGCAACCTCAAGATAACACTTTAAAGGGAAAGCTATGCTTTACTGTATAAAAACAAACCCAAGTTGCTTTTTATTTGACCAAAAATTGTGAGCAGAATTTTCTTGGAGGGAGAAAAAGCACAAGTTTCTTGTTCATTAAAAGTTTTAGGCAGTCAAACAGGAATTTCAAACTTAAAGGGTCTGGAAAAAATCAGAAATTCTGGAAGCAAGGAGAGATTTATGCTTTGGAATTAGAAGAGCATGGGGGGTAGAGCATTTTCAAATTTCCCAAGGCAAGGAGGATTAAAATATTCATGATGCCGGCCCATGGTAGGGTATGGATATTTTCTGGAGTTACCCATGGATATCTATATGGATCCAGCAAGGTCTTTTTTCCATGGTGCAGATAAAAGGGACTTAGGAGAAGGACTTGTTACCTTATAAGAGTACACTAAGTGCTGAAATCCTTTTCAGAGAACTCAGTTGCTGGAAACAATGGATTGCTAAAGAATTTTGCAAGACTTTTTGACATCTAGTGGTATACTATTATGTCTAATAAGCCAGATAAAAAAGGAGGAATAAGTCCTTCATAAAGACCAAGATCATCACAATCTCAAAACTTTTACCTACTTGTATTCTATTTCTCATGACAAAAAATTTAAGTTTATGTTGACCCGCAGATAGCAATTTTGCTATTCGAGGCGAGTCAATCATCAAAAACTTTAGTTATTAGTTAGTCATTTAAATGTGGATGCAAAGACAGCATCAAAAGTTATTGCTGAAAGAGTGAAAAACAGCTCCTGGAAATAATACATAACAATCAATCAGGTTATATTGCAGGAAGAAATATCAGTGAAAACATTAGCTCAATTTTGGACATTTTAAATATTATACCATGACTGGCAACCTAACAGTTTTTTATTGACTTTGAGAAGGCCAAAGTTAATAATCATGGCTTATGTGCATCTTTTGCCTTCATGAAAGATAACACATAGGATTTGCAGTCCAAGCCTTGGTGGAATCTATCCATCAACTGTTATAAAAAAAACCTGAGTCATTTCAGTCTTCTGTCATCTGATTGAAAAAATATATTTATTTGTAGTAAAATGCAATCAGTATACTTAGATTTGATCATGTGCACTGAAGCAACAGCCAATTTATGCTATTGGACTAGAGATAAGCAATAAGTATTGTTTTAGGTATTGCAGAATTATATTTAATTAAACTGTGTATTACAAGAGAAACTCTAAATGATATTGACAATGGCAGTAGAATGTTACAAACAGGAGATGTAATGTTCTTGCTTGTTAATAAATGAAATAACAACAAATTGTCTTACTTTGAGTTGTTTTATTTTTTTCACATAGGCAAGATGTCTTCTTTGAATCATTTGGGCCATTTTAGGGAAACTGCTGTGTTATTTACTTGTCAGTTGTCAACCAGAACTTACTCCTAGGAAAACAGATCATCATGGAATATCCCATGGATTTGGAAGGGAACTAAGGATTCAAGTTACTGATGTAGAGGTGCACCACCCATTTGTCTCTGGTATTTCACTAAGAGTCTTTGTTAGTTAATGGTGTGTAAGTTCAATAGTGGCACCTTGTGATGTTTGTTAAAGGAGAAGGTTACTCCAAAAAACCTAGTGTATTTTTTCTCAACGCTAATAAAAACCTTGCACTAAGCTTAGCCACTCACTGAAGTTTCAGCCCTTAAAGTGCAGGTTCTCCTTATGAAAATTTGTCTCCAAAGGAGCCCAAAATTCGAACATCGTTGCGACCATTTTGAACAGTACTCAGCAGCCTGGCCATGTTTACGTGACATTAGTCCATATCATGAGAGATTTTGTCCAAATAGCTTCCAACAAGCCTTTTAACTATCACTCTGGGTTATGGCTGCTATTGAGCCATATCATTTTTAAGCCAAAAATGCTCCAAACTTAGAAATGATAACATTGAAGATAGTGAACTGGATAGTGGCTTGGAAAAAAAAAAATAGGTTTTGCTCGCCTGACCTTTCGAAGGATGCCAAATCAGTTTCAGGTTTTTCTACTAATTTTGAGTCGGACAGAATGACATCACATAAACATGGCCTGGCTGCCAAGACTGTTTCAAAATGTCAGTCTTCAAAGTGGCTTCTTTCAAGATGAATTTCTTCAGGAGAGCAGGCAGTTCAGAGGCTGAAACTTCAGTAAGTGGAGAAGCTGAATGTTTACTTGCTATAGGCAAGGACACAAAAAAGTAAGCTTTTTGGAGTGATCTCCTTTAAGGAATATTTTTGGGCCTTTTGTTTGTTATGTAACTTATTTGGGTATATTATGGGGTGGTACATCTTACACTTTCCTGTCACCTTTGTCTTTGATTAACTCCAATGGATGGATACAGCTGATTGGGCTGCACTCGATGAATTATCTCTATATTATTATTTTAAATGAATGACTGCATGTCTGTTTTATGAATAATTGTGTAGAAATAATCATTGACTGACTTGTGACAGAAGTCTCAAGCCTTGGTAACTGAAAAACAATGTACCTACAAATATTGTGAAAATTATTTTTAGGTAACATACAACAGAGCTTCAATTTGTAAACCATTTCTTTTGTTTGTGAGTTATGCTATATAAATTCTTTATACAAGTTAAATGATCTGGTGTGGATTTTTAGATTTTGCTCAGGAAAGTTTACAAATTTTTCTTACTGACATTTACCATGTGGCATATGTTTTTGACAGTTTCATCTGGGTAATTGTGACATGTTGACATATGTTTTTCTCCACCAAATTAATTTGTCAAAAGGAAACTATAATTTGCTTGATTGGCAGGAGTATATTGTTTTTAACTGCTTGGAAATTAGCAAAGGCACAAAATCCTCTTTTGTAGATGTCCATAATTTTTTCTCAGTACAAAGTTCTGCCAACATCATTCAGAGTTAAACACACAAACCCAATGCAAATAATTAATACAAAGAAACAATCTGCTATGTGACAAATAATCAAATATTGAGTTCCTGGTAGCTTTCTTCATTTTAATTTAAAAGGAGGGACATTGGAATATGTAGTAGTGGCCATTGTTTCTTGTGGCGAGAAGATCAAAGATGCAGATGACTCAAAACTTAGTAAAAGCCCTGCTTAAGATAAATGCCAAACCACCCAATGACTTAGGGTATGAGATAATTCTCAATAGGTATACTGGAGCATAGAAAAGAAAGGTCATTCATGATATTTCATCTGTTTTCAACATGGTACCATGCTTAGCATAATCAGTCTATGAAAATCCATCATTGATTATCCACCAGGAATAGTCTCTTCTTGTCAATTGATGTAGTCAATGATAAATCAATAACTAAACCAAGCTGTTTGCTGATGACCTTCCATTGATATTGTTTAGCACTAATCAACAGTGATTTCATCAGCTTGCTTGAGACTTCTGTCAACAACCAGTCAATACAAGGTCGTATTCATTTATCAAAATACCTTGTTGCTTTCAACACTGGCAGTAGTGATGAAGGATAGTATTAATGTTCATTAATGTTGGCTAATTAATCATTTTTTGTGAGCGGAAAACAATTGACAACAACTAATGACAATGGATAATAAGCATGTAAGAGTACCACTGATTCGTTATTGATAAAAAACACGATTGATTGTCATCAATTGCTGATCAATGAAATAATTTATATTAACTAATAGGTTAACAATAATAAGTATAAAACAATTAATTTATTGTTTTCACTGGTAAATTACACTAGTTACCATAGCATTGCAGTATTTCATATATGGTAAATTTTGGTGTTTGGTACCCCCCAAAGCCCCCCTTAACAGTATATGCAGGCTTAAGCTAGAGAAAATGAGAGGTTGGAACTCTCATTTTACTCTCAATGGAAATAAATAAACCCATGTCTCTGTTAATCTCTGTTAATTTCCAGGACAAATCTATTTTTTCTGGAGCTACAATTATGATGCTATAATTATTACATTATTATGATAAATAATTTTTGTAATTATCAATGCCAACATCATTACCACTATCATTGTCAGAGTCATAGCTATCAATATTACAACATACTGCACAACAAAAGTGGTGCTTTGTCTCTTAAGAATGACAATGTAGACGTAACCTAACCCCTCTAGCAAAAGAGTACACTATTTATCATATTTATTATTTATTATTTATTAAGGGTGTGTGGTGAGGCATGTAAGCCATTGTCAAAAGAATAATATTATGATATTATATTGACCTTGGGAGCTCCTATTTGTGCTTGTTGCACTGCTGCTCTCCCGCCAAAGTTTGTACATAAGATAAAATGAAATGAAATATCTCTAAAGAAATAGTATTAAAAATGAAAGGTAGAATTTTATGGAAAGAAGTATTTATTTATATTTTTACTACATGAGAATTCTATGTGCATTCATTGCCTAAAACGCATTAAACAATGCTTTGTTTTGTTCACATATAAAATGTCTATTTTAGGAAATGTAAAAGAAACAGAACGTTTGTGCCATACTGTATAAAAACTCCTGTACTTTGAGTTCACTGGAAATAATTTACAAACATGCCTGGTTCACAAACAGTTTCTAATATTTTCTCTTGTGTTTTGAAAGTGTTTTTCTTATCAAATCTGTTAATTAATGGTCTACCATTAAACTTTCACAATACTACTCAAACTGTTTTTCCAAAATTATTTACAGAGCTCATGTGGAATTTAAGTCCCAATAGCAACAGTGTCACAAGGTACCCTGTTATCCTGGCTTTCATTCTTTATCTATAACATTAAAAAGTTGTGCAAAAAAAAAATGGAAGCATACAAAGAATGAGAAACATTTCTGTCTCTACTCCAAGAAATGAAACAGAGAAAAATGGAAATTAGGGTAACATGCTTGTTAAAGTATGGTTGCCATGTAATCACTAAGCCATGTGCATCAAATTGTGTACTGATAAATTATTTAAAGAAAAACTCTGGACGCACTTATTTATCATATTTAGGATTCTTTAGATATTATAAATCCAATAGGTTAAATCAATGCATGTGGTTGCCATCTGTTCTCCAACTAAATATTTACCTTAATTTTGATAACCAATGGTCTGCTTGTTTGAAGGTGATCTAATATTTTCAGGGGAAAGTCTTTAATTATTTATTCACATATTTATTCATTTATTTATTTGTTAAGTAACATATTATTGATAATTCTCACAAAGTACTCCTCATTAAATAGCGAGGTATTTGTGTGTTGGAGTATTTTGATATTTATTGGAAAACGTTATCCCACTTAATTAATGTGATTGGTTTTGGTGATTTTGTTTGCTAATATTCATAGAACAGCCAGTTACAAAATAATGTGACGTATAAGCTACCTACAAATACATGTTTTGGCTTAAACCTGATATCTCTCATTAATTTGAAATGATGTACTGTAAACATTAAAACAATCTAGAACAATGCTAAATAATTAGAGCATGAAAAACAGACATTTATGGTAGCGATGGTAACAAAGAGAAAGAAAACTTAAATATTTTGTCTGCCTGCCAGTCTGTCTGTTTGTCTGACTGCTTGTCAGTCTCTCTCTGCCTCTCTGTCTGTATGTTTGTCTGTCTTCCTGCCTGTCTCTGTTCCTCTCTGTCTGTCAGTCTGCCTATCTGTCTGACTGCTTGTCAGTCTCTCTCTGCCTCTTTGTCTGTCTGTCAATCTGTCAATTTGTCTGTCTGCTCATCTGTCTATTGTTTCTTTTATTCATTATTCAACATTGTTATGTCCATTGTAAGGAGCTTGTGAGCCGAGTTGTTAAAGCATGATTAAGCTAATCCAGGATAGATTTATTTGATTTCAGTTTTGTGATTTCTCACTGAGGTTTTCCATTTATTGTTTGTTGTTCCTCAGTTTTGACTTTAACCTATCTCAGTCTCACCAGACATAAGCAGAAAACGGTTTTTGAAAGAGTTGTTATAACAACATAAGTTTTTATTGCTACTGAAATAAAATAACAACCTGGACAACGAGACCTAGATAATTTAAGAAGAGCCTAATTGTTTAAGAAATGATCTTTCTCCCAAAAATGGTTACTAAATGAATGGAATATAATACAGAACTTAATTATTTGAAAAGAATGTAGCCAGTGCCTGATGTTCTGGGGTCATCTCTTTGTCATTCCCAAATAAAAAATTTTAAGTCTTACAGTTTGAATATATCTTAGCTTAGGTGCACATAAGTCAAGAATAATGCCAGCTAATTAAACAATTATGCACAAACTGTAAGACTTTAAATTTAACATTTGGTAAAGGCCCCAATGACACCAAAACTAACGTTTATATTTATTTTAAAATTTTAAATGTAGTCTCAAATCAGAAGGTTTAATAGTGTCATAATAACTGAGCATTTAATTTAATTAGAAATTAGGCGTTTGCCACAAGGCAGTTAGTTTATTTATTTGAATGAGCTTTTAGCTCGAAGACGTGACATGTCAAGCAAATTATGTGATTGATTTGATTTGATTAGTGGGGATACTGATAATCCTCTATTTAGTCCCCTGTTCTGAGCTCTGGTACTTGAACTGTTAGTGTAGCTCATCTCTACAAAACAGCGTTTCATTTTGTGTCACTTACTCTGTGTGACTGCATACCAAATGGAACTATTTCATGTGCAATCTTATCCCTGTGCTCTTACCATCTGGCTTTAAAAGGTTTTTCCCGGGGCAAGAATTTCCTGCAAAGTTTTCTTTTACGTCAGAAATAACAGTTCTATTCCATAATATGGGACTATAATGGAGGAAAATACTGCTGATAAATAACTTCAAAAGAAAAAATGTAAGATATTTACTGTATGTTATATTTATGTAGTAATCATGATGTTCAGATGTGAAATAAATTAATCATTAAATGTTATATTTTCTTTTATGGAAGTGTCATTATCCCAGTAGTCTCCCAGCCAGATCATTTTAGAACAATTATTCCATGAGAACATGTTGGAAATGAGTTGACAAATACAGTGGAACCCCGCTCTACGGACAGCCACTTAAGACGGACACCCGCTTTATACGGACAGTTTCAGTTGTCCCGACAAAAAGCTCGTATATTTTCTCTAAAACAAGACGTCTTATAGCCGTTTCCGTGGGATGTGTTAGTCTGTATGTGACCCTATTTGCAAAAACCCAGCATAAGAGATAAGTCAAAAATGCATTGAACGTTTTTCAACCCCCTTTGGAAACACTTTCCGACGCACTGTTATTACTTTGGAATGCGTTGGCAACGTTCGACAACGCGTTGAACTCATTGCAAACTTCACATCGTTTTCATTGTCACGCAATAAAAAAAAATCGATAACCATCCAGTGCAAAGTCTTATGCTATAGAAGATAAATAAGATAAACCCATTGATGCCTGCATGAAATTGCCTGCGAGTAACCCCTAATTCCCTGGCGTTTTTTGGAATATTTCAGAGCGAGCGAGCGAGCGAAAGCAATCTGGAAACAAGAAATCAATTAATTTCTTCGCCGCGTGACGAAATATCACGGCGCTGCGAAAGAAAGATGAAAGTTGTAAATTTAAAGGAGCAGTGTCACGAGGATTTTGCTGTTTTAGGTCAATTCTGTGCTAAAATCATTACCTTGAGGCTTTAAGCCTAAACAAAATGCTTCTGTAAAGCTACGATGAAGATATCAAATGAATTTTATCAGGGATGGCTAACCATAATAAATTCTTGAGGATTTTTGGAACACGTAGCATCAAAACTTGAAAAAATTGGCAAATTTTTTCAAGTTTTAATCCATTTCCATCCATGTCATCCGTAGCGACAGGCGACAAGAAACAGTTTCAGTACATTCAAATAGCCTTTAATGACAAAACTAGATCATTAGTTTTGAAATTCGATTGATGCGAAGACACCTTCTAGCTTTTTATAAAGTTGCCAAATAGCGTGACAATGCCCCTTTAAAGAGACGACAAAAACAAGCCAATTAAATTGAGATCAGTCGTATTTCAACTATGTTAAGTTAGTGGCCATCTAGTTCTTTTCTTGGCAGTTCTGTAGTAGCTGAATAACACTCCAAAAAACATTTGAACGAAGCGAATAAACTTGTAACTAATATACAAACCGCGCTGGTGGTCGCCTTAAATTAAATATGCAGAAATCCAGCGTGCGAGATACTGTTCACTTTTAAACCTAAAATCCCAAATACAGAGAACGAAATGAAAGAAATGCGAAAGGATGCTCAATAACAATAAATTTTCATTCACGCTGAGGCGAAGAAACCTGTTTAAAAGCAACAAAATGATAAAAATTTCGTAAAATTTCGTATTCTTCACGCTAAAGCAAAAGCTCGAGTTTTCTCGACCGCTTTTGCAGTCATTTTAACGCCCGTGGCTTTAGCAATCGTTCCAAAACTTGAATTCGACTTCGAAGTAATAATGTATTTTGCCATTTTTTGTTTCTAAAGTCCGAAAAGCTGCTTTAAATTTGCGATCTGTTGTCAAAACTTAAAAGCGCTCCGATCTTCATGTTTTCGCGGCGGTTGTAGGAAGAACGTCTTCACCGGAAAGGTTTGAGGACTTTGCGAGGAACGTTTTGGAACGTTCTTCAATGAGGCAAATCGATCAAAAATCGATAAACATTTTTTACAATCCTATTCGTCAGCTTACCAACAGAGAAAATCGATAAAGATTTTACGCAGTCCTATTGGCTAGCTTTGCAATTTGTCTTTACAAAGAAAAACAAACCCAGCCGGATTTTTACCGTGGTATGCCACTGGCATCCCACGGAATTAACCCGCTTTATACGGACTAAGAATCGCAACTGGCAGGAGGCTGACCGCTACAAACAAAGCGTGGAGGAGTTGTAGATCCATCTCAGTAGTAGCAGGGAGGAGGATTTGAACTCGGGACCTCCGGATTACAAATCCAGCGCGCCATAACCGCTAGGCCAAGCCGTCTCCATTGTCACTATTACATTGTCGTTAAAACTATTTTCTTTTTAAAATAAAGAACGCAAACAAACCTGCATTCATAAATGTCAAAGAAATGGAAGACAGCAGCAATACACTGGGAGATTCACAGCAAGAAAGGAAGTGCAGTACTAGCTTGGAGACTAAAAATGCAGGCTTTGCCAGAGACGAGGGGCCTATATGGGCGGATGACGTCAATTAAAGAATGTTTCCTTATTTTTCTGTCTCCTTGGCAATCAGAAGATTCTCGAACGTTCTCAAAGAAAGCCGCTATCAAACAGGAACAAGTTGTCAGGAATTAAATTGACATGTATTCTATTTCTCTTTCTGGGGTGTGGCCCTCACTTAGCAAACGTTACGCTAAACGGAGCAAACGCTATTTGAAACACAACTCTAAAAATCTTAGACCATGATAACTGATACAAGAGAAGACGAAGGAGTTAATGTCTTTATGCCGGGATCTGACGAAACATTTTGGATACGCTGAAGATGTTGTTTCTAGATACTTTTAGGGACTGAGATTTGAATCAAGAGATATATGGGCCGACAATTACACATTCCTTCAGTAAAATGTTTAAGAGTTGAATCAAGCTTTGATGAAGAAAATAAGCTTCTGGAAAACGATTTCGACTTAAACATTTCAAGTATCGCATAAAAAGACAGTTTCAAGATTTATCAGACATCCAAATGGATTGGTTTCACGCTTGAATACTAATGAGCTCTTGTTAGCAGCTAGCGCGAGTTACAAGTTTTAAAACACATGTCCTTCCTCAGGCGTAAGCCAGATACAAACTTGAAAAATCAATGCTGTTAATCTAATGTTGTTACATCATTGACTTCATCAGATCGTGTTCCTTTACTTTAAGCTAAGATTTGGGAACAGTTTTACTAACGATTTAATTAGACATGCTACACCAGTTTTGTACCCATTATATTGGACTCGTCTGTAAACTGTTTTGCTTTTAAAATGAAGCGGTATGAGAGAAAGCAAAATTTATTGCGCTCGAGTTCACTTTGGCTAATTCCTAACAACTTTATTTTATCCATTTGTCTTTCACTTTTTTCTATGAACAAAGTGCTTCAGTGCCTAGGTGTTGCAGAAAGGAAACATAATCATGAAGTAAATTAAACTGCAATGAAATTTTCACCATATGAGTTTAGCTTTCTGACTAATTTATATCAAGTTCCAGTCTTTTACAATTGCCCATGAATACTAACCAAGAGTCACTTATAATCATGTATGTATTTTAACAAGAATTTTCGCCCATACCGAGGAATTAGAGTACTCCTTCACGTTTCACCGATTTAATCAATCAAAACGTTGTTACAATGATGCAGTGATCATGCCATCATCCGGGTCACCTGGTGGGTAAAAGAATGTCTAACTCCGCCGGTAACAGCTTGTTCTCTGGCCAAAGATGTTGTTTACACTTTAACTCTATCCAGATTAGCACTTATCGTTTTATAATACAGAAAACAAACCTGTATTCACAGATGTCAAAGAAAGAAAGATAGCAGCAATAAACTTGGAAGAGTAATTTAAATGCATGTAGATTTAAGATACAGACACGCCCTGAGGCGAGGGGCGGATGACGTCAACTGAACAATGGTTTGTTATATCCTGTCTCCTTGGCAACTAGAAGTACAAGACTGAGCCGCTATTTTACAGGAACCTTTGATCACCTTTCTGGGAAGTGGCTTTTGCTTAGCCAAACGTTACGTTAAAGAAAACAAAGCTATTTAAAAACAGTTCTGAGGACAAAAACCATGATAATGATAAAAAACACTAAGAAGGAGTGAGTTAACATCACTGACTTCATCAGATAGTGTTTCTTTAATTGAACTGACTTCAAATTAGACATGCTACACCTATTTTGCAACCATTATATTGGCCTCGTCTTTGATCTGTTTTTCTTTTGAAAAGAAGCAGTATGCGGCGAAACAAAGTTTACCGGTACTGGAATTCACTTTGGCCAATTCCTAAGAGCTCGGTGTGTTCACTCGTCTTAAACAGAGCGCTTTAGTTTGTACGTTATATTACTGAGACAAAACCTCAAAACGTAATTGGTATTTGCATAAAACTGCAAATTTCGTCAAACGTTTGCTTTTCAAACTAATTTTTAATCGCATTTCTTAGAGTATTATGTAATACAGTATGAATAAAAACTAAGAGTCAATCATAATCATGTTAAACCTTCGACTTTCGTAGTTTTGGTGTAGTTTCCGCCCATACTTAAGAAATAGATTACTCCTTCATGTTCCTATCATGCGACTCGAATCCAATCACAGAAAGTTGTTGAAATCATGCCATCAGAGTCACTTCACGATAGAAAAGGAAAAGAATTTTGAGAAATAGCTTCTTCTCTGCTCAGCGGTGTTGGTCACCCTGATTTCAATGATTGGTGGCAAGGAAAAACTTCTTACTAACAAACGACACACTCTCTCAGTGTGAACTGGTCTGTCTTCATGTACATTTGCTCGGATCTTGATCAACAACTATAAAAGCCGCTAGATTACAGATCAAAAGCTATCGGTTACTGTTCATTTTTTCACTCTAAAGAATTCTCAGTAAATCAGTCTCAGAGCAGATCTAAAAGCTTCAGAAAGTTTGGAACTCAACTCAAAAGTGATCGATCACGGGCTGAATTACAGTAATTTCATTCTCTCCGTGAAATTAGAGCAATGGGCAACTGGTGTTGCCATTATGACCGTTATATCAATGTTTCCTAAAAAGAAATTCTTCGAGCCATCAAACACCTTTCCAAATATTTCCAAATTGCAACGGCTTTGAAGCATAGAAACGCCTAACTTAAACTCTATCCGCATTAGCACTTTACATTTTAAAATACTGAAAAAACAAACCTGCACTGATTACTCTGATTCACATCCAATGTTAGAGAAACAGAGACAGCATGACCCCAGCAGCAATACAGTGAGAAATCCACTACTAGACTGAGAGGAACAGGAGTGTGTGGACACTACAGATGCAGGGACCGCTTGACGTGAGGAGCAGATGGCGTCAACTAAAAATAGTCTGTAGTTGCTTTCTCGTTGGCACTTGGAGGTCTCAAAGAAAGCCGCCAGTTGTCAAGGATTAAATTGACATTTAGTCACTAATACTTTTCAAGGGGCGTGGCTTTCGCTTACAAAACATTACGGGGAACAAGGCAAAGCTATTTAAAACACAGCCCTGAGGACTATAGAGAGTCTATAGACCATGATAATAATCAGTGCATAACATAAAAACGATCGAGTTAGTGTATTTATGCCATCTGACGAACCTTTCTCCATACGTAGATATTGTTTATCGATAATTGGTTCGAATTCTAAGATTGGTTAACGGAATACATGGAATAAACAGTAAAGGTATAGTTACAAACTCTTCCAGAAATAGACAGATAGACTGCGTCATTAGACATTCTTCTCCGAAACTATTTTCTCATCAGAGTTGTGATACAAACTCTTATAATTTTACGAGAAGGAATGTCTAATGAACGGCAGGTCTATCTGTCTATTTCTGGAAGAGTTTGTAACTATACCTTTACTGTTTATTCCATGTATTCCGTTAACCAATCTTAGAATTCGAACCAATTATCGATAAACAATATCTGACGTATGGAGAAAGGTTCGTCAGATGGCATAAATACACTAACTCGATACGTTTTATGTTATGCACTGATTATTATCATGGTCTATAGACTCTCTATAGTCCTCAGGGCTGTGTTTTTAAATAGCTTTGCCTTGTTCCCCGTAATGTTTTGTAAGCGAAAGCCACGCCCCTTGAAAAGTATTAGTGACTAAATGTCAATTTAATCCTTGACAACTGGCGGCTTTCTTTGAGACCTCCAAGTGCCAACGAGAAAGCAACTACAGACTATTTTTAGTTGACGCCATCTGCTCCTCACGTCAAGCGGTCCCTGCATCTGTAGTGTCCACACACTCCTGTTCCTCGCAGTCTAGTAGTGGATTTCTCACTGTATTGCTGCTGGGGTCATGCTGTCTCTGTTTCTCTAACATTGGATGTGAATCAGAGTAATCAGTGCAGGTTTGTTTTTTCAGTATTTTAAAATGTAAAGTGCTAATGCGGATAGAGTTAGGCGTTTCTATGCTTCAAAGCGGTTGCAATTTGGAAATATTTGGAAAGGTGTTTGATGGCTCGAAGAATTTCTTTTTAGGAAACATTGATATAACGGTCATAATGGCAACACCAGTTGCCCATTGCTCTAATTTCATGGAGAGAATGAAATTACTGTAATTCAGCCCGTGATCGATCACTTTTGAGTTGAGTTCCAAACTTTCTGAAGATTTTAGATCTGCTATGAGACTGATTTACTGAGAATTTGTTAGAGTGAAAAAATGAACAGTAACCGATAGCTTTTGATCTGTAATCTAGCGGCTTTTATAGTTGTTGATCAAGATCCGAGCAAATGTACATGAAGACAGACCAGTTCACACTGCGAGAGTGTGTCGTTTGTTAGTAAGAAGTTTTTCCTCGCCACCAATCATTGAAATCAGAGTGACCAACACCGCTGAGCAGAGAAGAAGCTATTACTCAAAATTCTTTTCCTTTTCTATCGTGAAATGACTCTGATGTCATGATTTCAACAACTTTCTGTAATTGGATTCGAGTTGCATGATAGGAACATGAAGGAGTAATCTATTTCTTAAAAGGTCGCACCACGATGGACTAGTCCCTGCGACTAGTCCCCTGCAACTAGTCGCCGGCCAGGGACTAGTCGCATACGTGTTTTGCCACAAAAGCTAGTCGGCAGGGACCAACATTTTGGTCCCTGCTGACTGAGTCCCATTGAAAGTCAAAACTGGTTTGATATCGCCGTGGGCTAGTCGCAGGGACTAACTTTAGTCCCTGCACTAGATTTTGAAGCAGTTCACACGATGCGACTGTCCCTGCGACTAGTCGCAGGGACTAGTTGCCAGTTCACACGATGCGACTAGTCCCTGCGACTTGTTGCAGGACTAGTCGCAGGGACTAGTCCCATCGTGTGTGCCGACCTTAAGTATGGGCGGAAACTACACTAAACTACGAACGTCGAAGGTTTTAACATGATCTATGATTGACTCTTAGTTTTTATTCATACTGTATTACATAATACTCTAAGATATGCGATTGAAAATTAGTTTGAAAAGCAAACGTTTTGACGAAATTGTGCAGTTTTATGCAAATACCAAT